>OVBA01003137.1:0-29730 GCA_900406435.1 Lepidium aucheri | reverse complement strand
AAATTAAATTTTAAATTTTAAATATTTCTAAAATTTTAATTTAAATCAAAATTTTAGAAATATTTAAAATTTAAAATATTTAGTTGTAAACTGTTTCGTCCCTATTTAGTTGTAAAATATTTTGTCATGATTTACTTGTTAACATATCGTCCTTAATTAGTTGTAAAATATTTCTCTCTAATTGGTTGTAAAATAATCCTCTCTAATTCGTTGTAAAATTATCCTCTCTAATTTGTTGTAAAATAATCCTCATTAATTCGTTGTAAAATAATCCTCTCTAATTCGTCGTAAAACTGTGGTTGTTAAATTGTTGTAAATTTTACAACGAATTCACATCGTTTTCTTTACAACGACTTTACAACGATTCATGTAAGGTTTACAACAATTTTACAACGGACGTATTACGACGAAGTTACAACAAAAACACGCGCTTGCAAAATTACCGTCGCTTTTACAACGAAATTCTTATTACAACGATCAGTTTACGACGAAATACTGTTCGTCCCCTAATTCGTTGTAAACTCTGTTTACAACGAATTAGGGACGGAAATTGGTGTTGTAAACGGTGTGTCTGCTTGTAGTGGAAGACTTCAGATGAAGTCTCCGCAAAGAAGACTTCATTTGAAGTCTACTAGTTTTCAGTGGAAGATTTCCTTTGAAGTTTCATCTTTAATTATATATTTAATCTAGAATTAAAATAGTAATTATGATTATATTCTTATAATTTTGATTACAAATTAAATTTAAAAATAAACTATTATGATGTATACAAATTAAAATTTCACAAAAAATAAGCTAAAGAAAGATCATACCATAAAGTTGATCATAAACAAACTATGTCATGGTTTAGAGTTTAGAAAAATAAGATATAGTTACTCATGTGAGATTTGTGAGTTTTGCATTCAAAATGTAGAAATGAAATAAATAAAGTAAATTGTACATATACTGACAAATTATAAGAATTAGGTCTAATATTTGGAAAAATATTCCATTTGCGGTGTAGAATTTACGATACAAAATTTAGAATTTAGCGTTTAGGGTTTAGGGGTTAAAGGAGACTTCATTTACAATATTTTAATTCTAGGAGAAGACTTCAATTGAAGTCTCTGAATTTGAAAATTAAATTTGGTTTAAGGTGAACCGAATTTAACTATTGTAAAAAAATTGAACTCGTTTATAATTTAGTGGTTAGAGGAGACTTTATTTGAAGTCTTCTCACGAGACTTCCATTGAAGTCTCTGAATTCAGAAATTAAATTTGGTTTAAAGTCGTCTATTTTACTAATAGACTTCGAATGAAGTCTTCTATTTCACGAGTAGACTTCGAATGAAGTCTATCCAAGTCTCCTCCCCCGAAAATTAAACTGGGTTGTGCTAAACCAAAATTAACCAACAATTGAACCAGAAAATTAACATACATATAAATACAAATTTTAGAAGAAGCAAAAAAACCTAGCCACTTTTTATGTTTTTCTCACTCTCATCTCCTCTTTTCTTCTTCATCTTCTTCTTGTGTATGTCTTTCTAGCCAACATATAACTCTACTTTTCTCTCCTCCTTCAAGATCTAAGATTTTTTCATTATTTTCTCATAATTTTTGACTTTTTTTTGCAAGTTCTATGAAAAGCTTCCATCCACTGAAGCCTCTTGTCTATGGCTACAATCCATTATGTCTCTCACAAAGGTAGATTTTTTTTGAAAATGTTAAGTTTTTTTTGTTTGTTAAAGTATTGATTTTTTGTGTTTTTTAGTCAAAAATCTCATTTTAAAAAGAGATCTTGTGAAAAAATCAATGTTTAATATATTTTATAGTAAACGACTACAATTTAAAACAAAAGATCTAGCTTTTGAACTTTTCTTGTGAAAATTTTCATTTTTAATGAAAGTTTTGTGAAATTTTGATTTTTTTGTACTTACTAGTTAAAGATTTGTTTTTGAAATGAGATTTTGTGAAAAATTTGATTTTTTTTTATCTTTTTCTAGTTAAAGTTTACATTTATAATGAATATCATGTGAAAAATCTAATTTTTTCGATATGATTTATGATATTATTTTAAGGAAAACATAGTATTTTGGTTTTTTTAAAAAAAATTATATTTTTTCCAGAAAATTTGGTTTTTTATAGTGAATAATTATAATTTTAATGACTAAAAATTTTATTTTTTGGTTGTATAAGTTTTATATTTATTTAATATTATGTGAAAGTTTTGATTTTTTGACATTTTCTTATTAAAGTTTACTTTTTATTAAAAAATTGCGTAAGAATCATTTTTTATTATCTTTTGTCGTTAAAGATTACATTTAATGAGTATTTTTGTTGGTTCTTTTAAGCAGACTTCTAGTGGAGAGCTCTGGTGGAGATTTGTGGTGGAGACTTCTAGTGGAGACTTCTGGTGGAGACTTCTAGTGGAGACTTTTGGTGGAGACTTTTACTGGAGACTTATGGGTGGAGACTTCTGGTGGAGACTTCTGATGGAGACTTCTGATGGAGACTTCTCGTGGAGACTTCTCGTGGAGACTTCTGGTGGAGACTTCTGGTGGAGACTTCTAGTGGAGACTTCTGATGGAGACTTGTGGTGGAGACTTCTGGTGGAGACTTCTGGTGGAGACTTCTAGTGGAGACTTCAATGCAGCTAAGAAGTTGGATGGCCAGCAAAGTGAACACATTGTAGATATAAAAAATTTGTCAACAAATTGTAAATGTTACATTGTAGATTAAGTGTGGAGTTGCCATTGATGGCTATTACTAATTATGTAACATGAATTGTAACAAGTTGTTATATGTAAGCAAATAAATTTTCTGTTATTTTTAAAGGACAAGGAAGAATTCTCTAACTTATTCACATAATATCATGAACAAAACAAAAATTCATACAACCATAACTATCAAGGAATTCATATAAAACATAATATAAACAATATTAGAAGTAGCTAAAACTATCGTTACTACCCACTAAAAATTAAATTTTGAAAAATTGGCACAAGGAGACTTCAATTGAAGTCTTCTTTAAAAAAGGATACATCATCTGAAGTCTACGAGCATCAAAGAAGACTTCCATAGAAGTCTCTGAATGTTATTTTTGCATTTGACTAAATATTGACTTTCAAGTAGAAGACTTCCATAGAAATCTCGTAATCATCTTGTACCATTCCAAGAAGTTCACCATGTGTACACCCATCCTCTATAAATAAGATTTTTCCTCCTTTGCAATTATCAACCTCGAAATGCCAACACAAGTTTTTCATTGTCCACTCTCTATAAACAACAAGTACTTGAATCATTTTTCTACAAAACATTATATAAACAATATTAGAACTATATAATTATCTAAAAAGTATCATTACTACCAACTAAAAATTAAATTTTAAAAAATTAGCAAAATGAGACATCATTTGAAGTCTTCTTTAAAAAAGAGACATCATTTGAAGTCTACAAACCTAAAAGAAGACTTCCATAGATGTCTCTGAAGGTTATTTTTGCATTTGACTAAATGTTGACTTTCAAGTAGAAGACTTCCATAAAAATCTTCAATTTTGGAGGTTATATTTTCAATTGTCCAGAATAATGAATTTAACAAGGATATCTCCTCTGGTTGGTTTGAAACTTGAAGTCTCCACATAATTCTGTAGATTTTAGGTGAAGTCTACACTATAAAACAGATGTTACTTTTGCAATTTACTAAGTTTGACTTTTAATGCAAAAGTCTTCGGGTGAAGTCTCAGGCATTGCAGACTTGAAATGTAGTCTCCAATAAAAATGAAGGAGACTTCAAATGAAATCTACATTATTTTATTAGCATTTGTTTTTTTTTTGAAAAAAATCATATGTAGGACTAATTACTGAGTATGTAGCGGAGACTTCATTTGGAGTCTCCCGAGTTTCAGAAGACTTCAACTGAAGTCTGCGATTTTAAACTAATTTTCAGATTTTTTGGTCAAAATCTTTTAATGTTGGTCAACTACAAAAATAACCTCTCTACACAAAGTAGACTTCTTTGGAAGTCTCCTATTCGCGCGGAGACTTTATTTCACGTCTTCTTAAAAGTCAAATTTTCAGTCAATTGCAAAACTGACTCAAAATTCAATAGACTTTATTTGAAGTCTCTATTTGTTTTTTTTCCAAACAAGAATGAGGAGACTTCACCTGAAGTCTACTTTCCAAATACAGAAAATAGCCAATTGCAAAACTAATCTCTTCGTTGACTTGGAGACTTCAGATGAAGTCTGCTAGGAGTGGAGACTTCACCTGAAGTCTACTGTGTGCAAATTTCGGAATTTTGCAATAAATAGCTAAATATGAGATAGTGATTATAGTTAGCTTATTTAAACGTCCAGAATGCAGAATAAACAGTTACTAGTTGCTTATACTACTTAAATAGACCGAAAAACGTTAGCTTTAAGAATTTTGAAATGACAAAATGAAAGTTAGAGAGTTTTTTGGATAAAATGAAGAGAAAATAAGAGATAATGTGGTTGAAAGTTGGTAAAAACATAAACATGTTGAAAATGTAGAGATAAAATAACATTTAAAACTTGGTTTTGGTTGGTAATGGTAGTCGGATAAATTGAAGAAGAATAACATTTTCGTAAAATTGAAGTTTTTATTAATACTTTAGTGATTTTGCATTTTTCTGAAAATTAAAAAAAAATTATAAAAATAATGGCATTTTAGATATTATATGAAGAATGAGGGATAAATTGCAAAAGTTTATAGAGAGAAAAAATGGAGTCAATAAATTATTTTAGAAAGAAACCGTAGAAAAGAAGTCGACTATTGCAGGCTACGAAGTTTAGAGTTTCTTACAACAACTAGAGTTAGAAAGAGATAATTCAGTTCTACACACATTAGGTGAATCTCATTAATGAGCTTGTCTGAGCTTCATAAGTCGGTTGGAAACGCATTAATGAGTCTAAGATTGTTACAGACTCGCAACAATCACCCACCTCTTGTTTCAGTCTTGTGCGTTGGAGTGCAAAATGATATAGTGTCGTTGGGCCCTTATGTAGGCCCATTTGGATTAATTATTGCATATAAGTTCAAAAATCGAAATAATCAGAAATAGCAGGGACCTTAACCTAATTTACGAAGAATTGAAATAGAGAACGCGCGCTTAATTAGAATTCCCGCTTTCTCCAAAAGATTTCCAAATTTTCAAAGTGATTTTCTTCTTCATTTGTAACAGTGAAAGTCGAAAAGGCTTATCTTTATCTCCAAATACGATATACATTTATATCGTCCCTTCTTCTTCTTCTTCTTCTTCTCCTTTCTCTCGAGAAGCAGAGATGACTGGAAATCGTAGAAACATGAAGCGAGCTGAACCTGACTCGAATCTATGTTTTATCGGAAAACCCATGTCTATCGCCGAAGCCAAGGCAAAATGGCCGCTTCGCTACACTGCTTCAAAGACGAGAAAAACGCTGACACTTGAAACCTCAAATGGGTAAGATTCTGTTAAATCTGATATTTCCTTTATAGCTCTATGTTTTGGATTTTGTTGTTTATTTTGGTTTATGTCCTGTTTCTTGGTTTTCAAAACAGTGGCGATGAAGAGAGAGTGCAGGCGAAGCATCATTACGAACAAGCTGTTGTGGATGCAGTTCTCTTCCATCTGGGTGACGATGTCTATGTTATGGTACTTTTTTTGTTTTGTCTTCAGTACTCAATTAGCTCTAACAGATTTCTTCAATTTCTCGGTGGTCATTATCCGTTTATCTTTGTCTAGCTAGAACTTAACTAGACTTGTTGAGATTTTATGTTAGTACATTGTGCTATTATGTGTTGTAGATTTTCAATTGATACATTATAATATTTTTGATATAGGCTGAAGAGGGGAAGCCCAACTATATAGCAAAAATTGTAGAGTTTTTTGAAGCTATCGACGGAGAACCTTATTTCAGGGCTCGTTGGTTCTACAAACCAGAAGATACGGTATTGTGTTATTGTGTTTATTTCCGCATCGTTACTACAAATTTCTCACTCATACTAATGTGATGCTGCTTTTTGTGTGTTTCTTAGGTTATTCGAGGCCTCGCACACCATGTACAAAAAAAAAGAGTATTCCTTTCTAATGTTGAGGATGATAACCCCCTCAATTGCATTGTCTCCAAAGTGAAAATTGTTAAACTCCCACTAAAGGTATCAAAGATTTGATTTTAATGGTACATTGCATGAAAAGTTTACTAATTTGACTTTTTATCAGCGTGTTCATCTAAATTGTTAACACTTTTTTCAACAGATTGTTTCAGAAACTGAGGAGACAGTTATACCGCAAAGTGATTTCTACTATGATATGAATTATGAGCTGGCACACCATACCTTTTCAAGTTCAGATTATGGTATTTGAATTTACATTGTCCATGATTTCAGACCAACTTGTTTATTTTGAATTGTAATGTGATGCTAATTAGTTTCTAGCAGTAACTTAAACTAGTTATTACTCTATCACTATCATATCAATGTTATTCATGTCTAACTCTGATTTATCTAGTTTTATCATTCCAATTCTTGTTAGTGTTCTTTCTAGTGTTTGGATGAAAAATGATGATTTGTGTCTTGCAAAAAATTCATAACAGATCAAGATGTGTCATCAACAATTTCAAGTGAATGTGACTCAAATTCAATTGAAACTCCTAAAGAAGAAAAATTCTTATTGGATTTGTATTCTGGATGTGGAGCAATGTCAACTGGGCTATGCATAGGGGCTTCATTATCAGGCATTAAATTAACAACGGTATATATTGTTCTGATTACTTTTGTTATCACATTATTGCCAGTCTACGGTATATATTTTTATTTTGTATTTGAATAAAAATATTTTATCTTGCTTTTGCAGAGATGGGCGGTAGATATTAATAAATTTGCTTGTGATAGTTTGAAACTTAATCATCCGGAGACAGAGGTAAGTCTTCAATTGTAATTTTTTAGTATAATATGTTAGAAGAATACAATAGATGCATTTTCCACACATGTAATAAGTTGACTTTGAATGTTGAATAGGTGAGAAATGAAGCTGCGGAAGACTTTCTAAGCCTGCTCAAAGAATGGAGAAAGCTTTGCATAAAATTTGCACTTATTTGCAGTTCCGAGAAAACAGAATCCATTAGTGATTTGGAAGATGAAGAAGAAGATGGCGATGAATATGATGATGCAGATGGGAACAGTGATGGGTCCGAAATTCCCTCTGAAGAGTTCGAAGTAGGAGAATTCATTGGTATATGTTTTGGAGACCCCAACGGAGTAAAAAAATCTGGACTTCATCTCAAGGTACAATTTACTTAACTATATATTGAAATCCTAATTAAGGTTAAATAAATATTAATCTGCACTTCATCATCTTTTGTAAGATTATTTTACACATTAGCCTTTTTGTTTTTGTTTTTTCTTAAATTTAGGTCCGTTGGAAAGGTTACGGTCCTGATGAAGATACTTGGGAACCATATGAAGGCCTAGGGTAGCTTCTCCATATTACTCTTATTTTTTTTTTATTGCTGTGTTATCGTTATTGAGATGATTGATTCTATTTATTCCAGAAAGTGCAAAGATAAGTTAAAGGAGTTTGTGACAAAAGGGTTTAACTCTAAACTACTGCCTCTTCCTGTAAGTTTTTTTGTTTGTTTCAAATAATATGATCTCTACATTTTTCATTAATGTTTACTACATGTTTGGTTCATAAGTAGTTCACCTTCTGAAGTTGTATGGTTTTCTCTTCAAAGTAACTTTGGTCCTATAAAATTTTGTTACTTTTTCAGGGTGATGCTCATTTTGTGTGTGGAGGTCCTCCATGTCAAGGGGTCAGCGGCTTTAATCGTTTCAGAAATAAAGATGCACCGCTTGAAGATGAAAAAAATCAACAACTGCTGGTTTACATGGACATCATCGATTTTTTGAAGCCAGATTATGTCCTTATGGAAAATGTTGTTGACCTTTTGAAGTTTTCAGAGGGTTTTTTGGCACGTTATGCTGTAGCTCGGCTAGTTGCGATGAACTACCAGACACGATTAGGCATGATGACTGCAGGTTCTTATGGTGTTCCTCAAATCAGAAACAGAGTATTTTTATGGGGCGCACAACCAACAAAGGTACATATTTGTTACGTAGTAGTTAGCACTAAATTATTGTCTTATAAAACATGATCGTTATTGCTCTCTTGTAAATTGGTTTACAGAAACTCCCTCCATACCCTTTGCCCACTCATGAGATTCTCAACAAAAGTCTCATTCCTACTGAATTTGAGGCAAGTGTGGATGGTTGTATTTTTGAATCTCACAGATTGCAACTATTATTGTGTTCTTTATTCATTTGTTGTTACTGCAGGAAATACAAGTTGGACATAGCCAAAAGCATCTTCTTCAGTTAGAAAAGGCTCTTACTCTTGCAGATGCACTAAGTGATCTCCCACCTGTGTGTATCTAAACTTCAGAATAACCATAGTTAATTATGAAACATTATGTCTAAATAGTTCTTTGTTTAATACTTCTTTATGCTGCAGGCGAATAATTGTGAGGAAAAAGATGTAAGAAACTATGAAGATACAACTCCCAAGACAGATTTCCAGAAGTATATCAGTCTTAAAAGATCCGGTGAGAATTTTGAACTCTATAAATTTGGCAATTCCACTTACCTAATATTAACAAACTTTTTTTCGTTTCAGAGACGCTAATCCCTGTAACTGGTGGAGATGCTTCACAATCACGAATGCTATATGATCATCAACCTCTGCAACTTAAGGAGGACGACTTTGAACGGGTTTGCCTTATTCCAAAGAAGAAGGTGTGGCTATCTTTTGGTGTTATATTTTGCACTACTTGCTTCAAGCATTCAAAGTATATAATCTTCGGATTTCTTGTTAATGTTTTTGTATTTTTTTGCTACAGGGTGCAAATTTCAGAGACTTGGGTGGTGTTTTAGTCGAGAACAACAGAGTGAGATTCGATCCTTCTGTAGAGAGGCCAAAAGTGAAATCTG
The DNA here is from genome assembly GCA_900406435.1 of Lepidium aucheri. Taxonomy (NCBI): domain Eukaryota; kingdom Viridiplantae; phylum Streptophyta; class Magnoliopsida; order Brassicales; family Brassicaceae; genus Lepidium; species Lepidium aucheri. The sequence goes on along the minus strand of OVBA01003137.1, from coordinate 20,766 downwards.
GAAAATTTCTGGTACAGATAAATCTATGAACAACTTTATCATTTTTCTGTTACATTCTTTTTATTATTATTATTCCAAGCTTCTATATGACCTGTCTTGTATTTTTTACAGGTCCCTGATTATGCAATGTCATTCGTCCATGGAAGATCAAAAAAGTGACTTTTATCTAACAAATATGCCTCTCTTAATCTGTTCCCATCTCCTGATAATGTTAGATTCACTAAAAGTAACACATTCTATTTTTATGTCAGGCCATTTGGACGCTTGTGGTGGGATGAAATTGTCAATACAGTTGTGACAAGAGCAGAACCTCACAACCAAGTAAGTCATTTTCTATTAATTCTATGCGCTTCTTGTGTTCCTCTTTGCACTATGAAGTGACTCTTTTTCATTGAACTGGTTTCTGCAGTGTGTAATCCATCCGCTGCAAGACCGTGTTTTGACTGTTCGTGAGAATGCCAGAATACAAGGGTTTCCTGATTTTTATAAGCTTTGTGGCTCAATAAAGGAGAAGTAAGCCCTTAGTTGTTATTACTTCCCAAGCATGTTTCATAAAAAATCCGTTATTGGTGTTTCGCTTGGAGATTCTGATATATTAAAAGAACTGGTTTTGCATCTGAATTATGCAGGTACATACAGGTTGGGAATGCAGTAGCTGTTCCTGTAGGGGTTGCGTTAGGATATGCATTCGGCATGGCAAGTCAAGGGCTTGTTGACGATCAGCCTGTAATAAACTTGCCCTTCAAGTATCCTAAATGCTTGCAGGGAATTGCAGATGAGCATTCTGATTGACAAGACGGAATGGAGAAAAGATGTCTTACTCTTTTGAATCATCCTTTTGTTTGTGCTGATTAATTTCTCATGAACCTTAGCTTTACGTGCTAATGGCCATGTAATTCTCATTTTGAACCCACATTTTTTTTGTCAAGTATTGTGTTCTAGCAGATTTTATGTGAGACAGATCACCTTTTGACAATTTTTTTAAAGTTGTTACAACTACTTGACAACTACATCTATTTGGGAGCCTGTGCTTTAGATAGGAATCAAACACAAAGTGATATCAATTTCCTGAGAATTTAGCCATTTAGGCATTGAATCAAGTTCATTAATCAGTTCTGACAAAACCTAAGAAGTAACGACAGCCTCCTTTTTGATACAACTTTGAATTGGTCACAGAAATTTCATAAAAAACGCTACAGCCTGTCTAAAACTTAGACAATTCATGTTGATGCCTTATCCTCCAAACGCTTGAGTTCTTGCCTCCATTCCTCCAATTTAGAGAATTTCTCCAACTGCTCTGGGTTAAGGTCTCGGGAAGCAGTCTTCTGCTGTTGAGCTTCTGTGAGTCGGATCTGCAAATTAACAGAAAGAGACAATTACACAACCGCTAGACTGGAGGTTTTTACAGCAACTTGGGTAACATCAACCTTGTCTCAAAAACCAATATTGCTGTGAATTGACGAAATTTTTTGAAAACAATTTCGAACAAATGTGTTACTCTAATAAAGCTACAGCTATAGATGGAAATCTTACTTTCTTCTTAAGTGCGCGTATTCTTTTCTCTGAGTCTTCTTTTGTAGTTCCTGGATTGAGTAGTTCCTCAGGTACAGCATTATTTGAAGAAACGTTCAGAGCCTCCATCTCAGAAGCCAATACATTCACAGATTGGGACCCATTACTTTGAGTCACAATGGAAACAGCTTCTTCCTTGTCTACGTTACCAGCTGATCCATCCTCAGAGCTGTTACCCTTTTCTAACGTAGCCTAGGAAGTTGTGAAAATATTGAGATATCTTCCAATAACTAGAGAATAACTAGTAGCATATGAAGCTTACATATGAATAAAAGTTGAAACACATACCTGTAATCTCTTCTCTTTCTTACGTTCGTTCCTCTTAGCAGCCTTAGTCTTCGGTTTAAGAGCTGGATCAGGTTCGTAACCTGGAGGCCCTTGTGAGGCCATCTCCTTCTTCATCTATTGCACAAAAACGAAAATTATATAAATAAAAGCCATTCCATGTTCCTTTTTTGCCTTTCTCAAACCCAAGAAAGAAGCGTAAAAATTTGGAAAGAGTTTGTACATAAGGGTCGTACATACGATAAAAGCAACCTATTCAGTATTCACAACTGATACCGAGTTAAATCAAATTCAAATAAATTATTTCCACAAGAAAAAACGAGTCGAATAATAGAATTCAGTGAGGAGGAAAAAAATCTCTTTACCAGAGAACCTTTGGACTGATATTTGACAACTTCATCTTGTGGAACATAACCAGCTCGGATCCGGATGGGTTTCCGGAGAGTACCATCAGGTCTACGAGTGGGTTCCAGAATTCTCTCACCTTCTTTAAGGTTTTGGCTCAGTTCTGCCATTCGCTTTCTTTGTTCTCCTGTTTTGTTGCTACTTTCCATCCAATTCTTTCAAGTTTTAATCACCTCTGTAACTGCTCTTCTTTCTCAGCTATCAAGTACACTGGTTTCTGTATCGATTTTGCATAGTTTATTAAAAGTTATGGACATAAAAATTTATACAGGACACAAATCCAGGTTTGGTATAACACTGAATTACAACAGCTTGTGAAAGAAGCACAACAGTTTAGTTCATACATTTAAGCTATCTAGTCTCGCGTATCAACAATGAATATACAAGTTAAAGAAAACTTTTTTTAAGGATCACATATTCAGTAGCAAGCATCTGTAACAACAATTCAAAATCCAGCTTAAAGTTCTCAAAGTTATTATCTCAAAGTAACCATCTGCTATTTACTAAGAAACGCTCTATTCATGCTTTTGCAAAATACAATTTGTAGGCATGAGTATATGATCCAACACATGATTTCCAAACTTCCTAGTTTCCATGATAAATTCCCCGTGTAATCATCAATGTACATCAAAAACCTCATTTATCACAACGTAAAAAAGCAGAAGCTGCAAGCATAAGCAAACACTCAAGAATTTCGCCAAAACAAACTTTCAAACACTAGAGTCTCACTTCCTACAACCACACCAACAATAGGTGACTCAGTGCCTTCATATTCATACAATCAAAAGTACAAAGAATTAATCAAGACAGGCCAATTACTCTGTTCAATAGTTCAACGCTAACTTTGACCTTCTTTATGCTATGCCCATTAACTTTCTCAAAGATTTTCCGTATTATTATCGAAGTATTAACCTTTGGTGATAATATTCTTTTGGCTGCTATTAATAACCTTACGCCAAATCTTCATTACAGATCCTAAAACCATACATGCGGAATGAATCTTTTCGGATTCCGTGTTTGTCTTCATTCTTAGCTCAATTCAATTTCCTCTCATTAGTCTCTTTGTTATTTACCAGACCCGAAAATCAATCAAATTTACTTTAGCCTATATATTTTTTCCGGCGGCCGGAAGTTCTTACACTTCCAGTTAAATCGTCGAGAGGGGACTGAAAGAGGAATAAAAGGAAACTGACCTTGGAGATGGAGCTTTCCTCCGTCGCTGGAGAGCCCCAATCCGGTGAAAAGGAACCGGTTAAATTTGATGAGAGAGGTTATGTTATGTCGACCGTCACCTGACCTGACCCTAAGGAATGAGATCGAGACCAATTAATCAGTTTAACAGTGTTCCTAAATTCTTTTCGAAATACGAAAAAATATTATTTTCTCTACATTGACATTTTTTTTCTTTCCCACAAACATAACTTTTATTATTGGAAGCTAAGCTTACTTATATCTTAGAGATCGGAGATGGAGGCGATTAGGGTTACAGGTCAAGGCCGTGATCGGGATGATACTATGATGGAGGTCGGAGATAGAGAGTCTTCGCCACTGGATCCGCCGGATGAGTCGGGATCATGGGCTTTAGCGGTTGGGCTCTAAAGGTTCTATTGGTTCGATCTCTAGATTAAACAAGGAATTTGTGGCGACAATGATGCGTGTGGATTACCCTAAAGTGAAGAAGGGGAGGCTATGGTTTCAATTCATCAAGAGGTACTGGATACGGTAAATTTGAAGTGGCGAGATTGCATGGTGGTGAAAGTGCTCGGTCCCAGTGTTGATATCGCTGCCCTGTATAAGAAGTTACATGAATTATGGAATCCTATGGGTTCTATCTCGGTGATTGATTTACCTCGTCAATACTTCCTCGTTAATCAGATTGAGAATACGGGTCTTTATAATATGGAGGCAGAGAATTGTGCACTTTTTTCTCAAGAGGATAGGCATAACGATAGTGTAACTAATGTAGAGTCTATGGTTGATGGCGAGGTTTTGGGTGGTGCATAATGTTGCACCCCGGTAGTTCCGTTACCTTTTGAATTATCATTGATAATGAATCTTATGTTTTGGAATTAACGGGGGTAAATAAACTCAACTTTCAGTGGTCTATAAGATATCTTTTAAAGAAGTTTGATACGGATATTTGAGCAATTTTTGAAACCCATGTGGGGGGTGAAGCTGCAAAACGGATTTGTCGCAACCTTGGATACGAAAATTCATTTTGAGTGGATGCTGATGGACAGAGGGGTGGTCTTTGGATGCTGTGGAGGAGAACCATTGGAATAGTTTCAGTTTTGAGTTCGAATGATCAGTTCATTCATATTAAAGTAACACTTGGTGATGAGGTATACCATGTTATTTTGGTTTATGCTGCTCCTATTGTGGCCCGTCGAGCTAGTGTTTGGCAATTATTGAGTAATATCATAGCATCGGTAGATGGTCCACTCATTATTGGTGGGGATTTTAACAGCATTGTAAGAATAGATGAGAGGAGTGGAGGTAATGGTCGTCTTTCTGCTGATTTGGTGAATTTTTGAAATTGGATTAGCTCAAATTCCCTCATTGATATGGGTTTTAAAGGTCCCAAGTTAATGCACATGGAGTAGAGGTCATGAAGCTTGATCCTTTGTTGCCAAAAGACTTGACCGGATTTTTTGTTTGTGCTCATGCGAGACTTAAGTGGCAAGAAGCACCCGTAACCCACCTACAAATGCTTTCATCTGATCATTGTCCTCTCTATCTACAATTGCAGCCTCAAAGAAATTGCAATCCAAGTCGAAGACCGTTTAGGTTCGAAGCGGCGCGATTACAACATCCAGGGTTCAAGGAGCTTATCACGAATTCTTGGAATCCAAGTCTATCGACTCCTCAAGCTTTATATAAGCTTCAATTGACTCTCCGAAATTGGAACCGTGAAATATTTGGAGATGTTAATAGGAAGAAAGAAAAGCTTCTTGCGAATCTACAAAGTATTCGGGAAAAGATTGAAGAAGCACCTACGGATGAGCTTTTGGAGGATGAGGTGAGTGTTTCCAAGGCCCTTGATGAGGTCCTTAAACAAGAAGAACTGATATGGTTTAAAAAATCCAGGGAGAAGTGGATTGTTGATGGTGACCGCAACACGACCTTTTTTCATAGGAGCGCTATTATACGAAGGAAGAGGAATCGTATTGAAATGTTGAAGGATGATGAGGATAGATGGGTTATGGAACCACGAGAGTTGGAAGAGCTGGCAGTTAAATACTATGAAAGATTGTATTCGACTAGAGATATTGATGATGTCGTTGATCGACTCCCACAGGCGGGTTTTGCGATGTTAACACGCGATGAGATTACATAATTAGATAAACCCTTCTTAGCTTTGGACATAGAGCTATCAATGAGAGGAATGAGTAAGTATAAGGCTCTTGGACCTCATGGTTTTCAACCAGTGTTCTATCAAGAGTGTTGGGCGAGTGTGGGTAATTCGGTTACCAAATTTGCATTGGATTTTTTTTGGAGACGGGTTGCCTGCCTCAAGGTGCTAATGATGCTTTAGTGGTCTTTATTCCAAAGCTAGAGAAACCGGAGAAGATTACTCAGTATCGACCAATCAGCTTATGAAATGTTCTCTTCAAAATTATCACTGAAGCTATGGTGATTCGTAAGAAGAAGGTTATTCCCAAGCTTATCGGCCCTTCTCAGTCGAGCTTCATTCTGGGACGTCTAAGTACGGATAATATTCTCATCGTGCAAGAGACAATACACTATATGAATAAGAAGCAAGGCAAAAAGGTTGGATGATTTTTAAACTTGATCTAGAGAAGGCATACGATAGAGTACGATGGGACTTCCTTGAGGACACCTTACAAGTGGCGGGTTTTTTTAGGAAATTGGATTCGATGGATTTTACAATCTGTTTGTGGGCCGACCATGACTCTTTTCATCAATGGTGAAAGAACAACGGGTTTCAAACCTGCTCATGGACTTCGACAAGGTGATCCTTTATCCCATATTTATTTGTTCCATGTCTGGAAAGATTGACTTGAATGATCAATCTATTGCTTCGAAAGAATGAAAACCGATTGTATTATCTCGAGGTGGCCCCAAGTTGTCACATGTTTGTTTTGCAGATGATTTAATATTATTTGCTGAAGCTTCTTGATATGTATGATTTTTAGCACATTTTAGGAGTCCTATTTAGCCATTTTTACATGCATATCTAATACATTCTCGTCATTTTAGAGTCCAAATAGCTTCATTCATTTGCATCAGTACGCACATTACATTCGAGGGGATTTTAGGTACTAAAGGTGCAAATATGGAGTATTCTGGACTAGTGGCTGCAAAGAGATGCAAAGTAGCAGCACTTGGAGTGTGATTGGAGCTATGAAACAACAGATGAAGCTCGAGTACAGATCGAGTTTGCTCAGGCTTGAACTGGATTGGAGTGGTGTAGGACACGTGAAGCACTCGAACTGTAAGGTGATACTCGAACAAACGCATGTTACGCTAGAGCTACAGTTTGAGTGTGTTGTATCTTGGGATGCAAGGTTTCTTATCATGAACCTGATCAGCGTCTGGATCGAACTTGGTTTCAAGATCCACTGAAGATTAGGCTCTTTCTTACTGGGCCGAATTCTACTTAGAGTTGTACTAATTTTTCTATATACTTCTAGTTTTTCTTATTTTCGATTTATCTAAGTTTTATCAAAGTTTTACTCTTTTTTGTGCAAGCAGACTTTAGCTTTTGTAATCTCAGAACGAATTCCTTTGATTTTGAGTTTTACTTTTATGCAATTTAGTTTCACGTTCAACGCTTATTTCAATCTTCATTCGAGTGTATCATCTATGCTGTCTAATATGAATTTCGTGTTTAGCGTTGATTTCATGAGTTCTAAGTAGTTACGTAGGGCTCTTGAGGATGAGTTAGGTCAGCGAGAAGCTTAGATTTTTTAGGTTGATTGAGGTTAGAATCGTTAGGATCTCTTCTGTTTTGGTGGTTTAATTACTAGCTTCATTCTGATTAACTAGAGCTTGTTCTGAGACACTCTAGCATCTGATAGGTGCTTGATAGAGCGCCTGACTGAACCACTTCAGAGATTTGCACGCTCAGCTCGAGGGATCGAATGTCCGAGGTGTGAATTAGCTTTAAGTGGGTTAATCATTCATGCTGGATAGATTATCAAACGCCTATGGCGATAGGGTCTGTTAGTAGTCAACTTGAGTTTGTTTGCCATTGAGAGTGGATTCACTATTATTGTTCTCGCTGCCTAGAGATTAGCTTTATTGAGTATTGTCAAGCGCCTAGTTGGCTTAAGAGTCACACTGATCTGTGATACTCACTCCTCAGGAACCTGTTTTCTTACCTTGTGTTAAATTCACTCTTAACACTATTGTCTATTGCTTCGTTTTAATTTCTTTATTATTGTTGATTGATTTGTTTACTTTTAGTTTAAGTTTGATCTAGGTTGTTAGACAAACCACACTTTGATTGGCTTGAATTAGAATAGTTTGCTGCATTGTGAGTGATAACTACATTATCAATTGGATTGACACCTATTATACAACATCGACATATTAGTGTAATAGGATTTGAAAAACAGAGTAAAATCTTGTTATCAAATTGGCAATGTTGCCAAATGGGTTTCTGCTAGTTATATTTAGGATTGTTAACTTTCTAAGCTCAAGTTCTTTTTGTTTCTTGTTACTTATTCACCTGTGATACTATCTTTGGTGTTTTGTTTCAGGTGATTTCAACATTCAGTGAGTCAGCTAGACCCTAGTGTTCGAGTTGAGTTCACGCATTGTATGCAGACACGTTCACAGGGGAGTCATAACCTGCTCCAACCTCTTGACACTATTGACCAACTTCCACGCGAGTTGAGAGCAAAGAAAAACCAACTCAAAAATGCAATAGAAGATCCAACTGAAATGGATCCCCCAGCAATCTCGAACACAAACCAACTTCCCCCTGAGAACACCGACCCACCTCCTGTGGATGGACCTCGACAGAGGAGGCCTCGAATAATCGGAGCTGAAGATGCACCAAACACTCATACCCAGAGACATGGAATCGTGCCTCCAGCTATTTCGAACAACAACTTCGAGATCAAGACCAGTCTTATCTCCATGATCTAGAATAGGCATTTCATGGACTACCCTCTGAAGACCCTCTTGATCACTTGGACGAGTACGAGCGCATTTGTGGACTACAAATGCTCAATGGAGTCAGTGAGGATGCATTTAAACTTAGGGTGTTTCCATTCTCTCTCGGAGACAAAGCCCACATTTGGGAGAAGAATTTATCACAAGGATCTATTACTTCCTGGACTAACTGCAAGACCGCTTTTCTGAGCAAGTTCTTCTCGAACTCTTGCACCGCAAAGCTAAGGAGTGCTATATCAAGCTTTACTCTGCATAACCATGAAACCTTTGCTGAAGCATGGGAGCGCTACAAGACTTATCAATCATAGTGCCCCCATCATGGATACGCTACAGAAACACTGCTTAGTAACCTCTACAGAGATGTTCACCTAAATATCCGAAGGCTCTTGGATACTGCCAGCAACGAAAATTTCCTAAACAAGGACGTGGATGAAGGTTGAGAGTTAGTGGAGAATATGGCACAGGCAGATGGGCTGTATAATGAAGATTATGATAGGACCGTCCGTGGTACAGTAGACCCTGATACAGTCAGTAGAAAGGAGTTCAAGGCCCTGAACGAGAAAATCGACAAGCTGCTGCTGGTACAACAAAAACATGTTCACTTCATGACTAGTGAATAGCATATTCTAGACGAGGAGGATGATCAGGTTGAGGAGATTAGTTATCTGCATAATCAAGGTGGGGGTTACAAGCAGTACAATAACTAAAAGCAACACCCAAACCTCTCATACAAAAGGAACAACGTAGTGAATCCCCAAGATCAGGTCTACCCACCCAAACCCTGAAATGTTGAATCTAAAGCTTTTGTTCCCAAGCAGCGATATCACCAGAGTTTCCAGCCAGCTTCGACAGTGCCTCTTGGGTATGAAGCGCAAGCTTCAGAAATGTTACACAACCACCAGAGGTTCTGACTTTGCTCTAAGAGATACCGAAAGGATAGAAAGCGTTAGCTTCTGAAATCACACATAAGTTTGCAGAGGTACACTCCAAGATTGACGCTTCTCATAACGATATCAACTGCAAGTTTGAGACACTGAACACAAGACTCAAGTATGTGGAGAGTCAGCAAGCATCGTCTTCTACTGTGAAGACAACTGGGCAACTTCCAGGGAAAGCAATTCCCAACCCAAAGGAGTATCACGCAAACGCTATCACTTTAAGAAGCGGATGTGAGTTGCTGATTCGAGCGGAGAGAGCTAAAGATAATAAGGGCAATAAGGTTCAGGAGGGGGAGGATTATCTTGTCAAGGATCAAGCCGAAAGTTCTACTAGAGAAGTTCCACTCAAACCAGAGACTCTATCTGGAACTGACTCTATCTGGAACTGATCCTAAGCCATTGCCTGCTGAAAAACTCACATATGAAGCTAAGCTCGACACACCAGACCAGGATGAACCCAAATCCAAAGCTTTAGATGCTCACCCACCTTCAGGTGTTTAGGTTGAAACTAAGCCTTTTGTTCCATCACCTTACAAACCCCAACTGCCTTTCCCTTAAAGGTTCTAGAAGGATTTGACGGAAAAATATAAAGCCCTTTTTGACAAAAAGATGAAGGATGTTGAGGTGAAGATTCCCATCCTAGATGCGTTTACGCTGATACCTCCTTACCAAAATTCTTTGAAAGAAGCGGTTAAGGAGATGACTCAAGAAGTCGAGGGAATGGTAGTGTTGACGCATGAGATTAGTGCTATAATCCAGAGGAAGGTTGTGGCAAAAAAGCTTGGTGATCCTGGAACCTTCACAGTTCCCTGCTCGCGTGGATTCCTATCATTCTACAAGTGTATCTGGGATCTTGGTGCCTTAATCAGCCTTATGCCTCTTTCAGTTGCAACGAGGTTAGGTTTTGTTGACTATAAACCTTGCAAGATCTTGTTAGTTCTAGCAGAAAGGCCAGTGAGAATCCCGCATGGCATTTTAGAAGACCTTCCTGTGAAGGTGGGAGGAGTTGAGATACCAACAGACTTTGTTGTTCTGGTTATGGAAGAAGAGCCTAAAGACCCCCTGCTATTTGGAAGACCTTTCCTGGCCACAGCAGGTGCATTAATTGATGTCAGAAATGGAGTGATAGTGTTGAATCTTGGTCCAGACCTCAGGATGAAATTCAAAATCAACGATGTGATTAAGAAACCAACAATTGAAGGTCAGGTATTCTCAATTCAAGAAATGGATGCATTAGTTGATGAGCTGTTAGAAGAGTTGGCCGCAGAAGACCAACTACAAGTTGGCTTGACTAAGCCAGCCGTTGAGGGGTATTTGATTGTGGAAGCTGAGTACTATGGGAAGCTACTGGACTCTCACAAACCAGTCAGAAGTTCAGTGGTGATTGAGGAGTTGGATGAAACACGTCCTGAGGATAAAACAGTGAGTCTATACTCGAGCGTATCAATACCATATTCAACCCCTAAACTCGAACAGCAAGCACTCGAATGCACTACACCTGTAGTCGCTGATGACTGGTCTAAGCTCCAGGCACCCAAAATGGAACTAAAACCACTTCCTGTAGGGCTAAGGTACGCTTTCTTGGGCTCTAATTCTACTTATCCTGTGATTGTCAATGATGCTTTGAGTGATGAGGAGTTGAACATGTTGTTGACTGAGCTTAGGCACTTTAGAAAAGCTATAGGGTACACACTTAAGGACATTAGAGGCATATCTCCAAGTTTTTGCATGCATAGGATACACTTAGAAGATGAGTCTCATTCTAGTGTAGAGCCCCAGAGGAGATTGAGCCCGAACCTTAAATAAGTTGTGAAAAAAGAGATACTTAAGTTGTTAGACACTGATGTTATCTATCTAGTTTCTGATAGCATTCAACTATGCATTGTGTTCCTAAGAAAGAGGGTATCACTGTGGTTAAAAATGAAAAGGACGAACTAATCCCAACTAGAACCATAACGGGGCATAGGATGTGCATTGACTATAGGAGGTTGAACTTCTCCACTAGGAAAGATCAATTTCCTTTGCCATTTATTGATCATATGGTTGAACGATTGTCTGGTAAAAAGTATTAATGCTTCCTTGACGGGTATAGCGGGTTCTTTCAGATCCCAATACACTCGGACGATTAGGAAAAAACTACTTTTACCTGCCCTTATAGCACTTTTGCTTACAAGCACATGCCATTTGGGTTGTGCAATGCTCCTGCTACTTTTCAACGCTGCATGACTTCTAATTTCTTATATTTGATCGAGGATGTAGTTGAAGTATTCATGGACGATTTATCTGTCTATGGTTCTTCCTACTCCTCTTGTTTATTGAATTTGTGCAGGGTGCTTAGCAGGTGTGTGGAGACCAACCTTGTGCTCAACTGGGAAAAGTGCCACTTCATGGTTCAAGAAGGAATTGTATTAGGACACAGTGTCTATGAGAAGGGTATTGAAGTCGACAGGGGAAAGATTGAAGTCATGACTCAGCTGCAGCCTCCCAAGAAAGTGAAGGATATTCGTAGTTCTCTAGGTCACGCTGGGTTTTACAGAAGGTTCATAAGGAATTTTTCCAAGATTGCAAGACCGCTGATGAGCCTGCTGTGTAAGGAGGTCGAGTTCAACTTTGACTCTTAGCGTCTCGAAGCTTTTCTTAAGATCATAGAAGCATTGATCTCTGCCCTATTAGTTCAAGCTCCAGATTGGACCATTCTATTTGAGATCATGTGTGACACTTTGCTGTTGGAGAAGTCTTGGGTCAGAGGAAGGATAACAAGTTGAATGTGATATACTACGCCAGCAGGACCCTTGATAACGCCCAAATAAAGTATGCAACCACAGAAAAGGAACTTCTAGCTGTAGTGTTTACATTCGAGAAATTCATATCGTATCTAGTGGGATCCAAAGTGATTGTTCACACTGACCATGCTGCGTTGAAGTATCTGATGAAGAAAAAGGACACTAAGCCAAGATTTCTGAGATGGATACTGCTGCTACAAGAGTTTGACATGGAAATAGTGGACAAACCTGGAGTGGCGAATGGAGTAGTAGATCACCTGTCGCAGATAATAATAGAGGACTTGATCCCAATTGATGATTTAAAGCTAGAGGAGCAACTTATGACTTTAAGCGCAAAAGAAAATCGTCCTCAAATCAGCAAGAAGTTCGCTGGATCAGCTCTACCTTGGTATGCAGATTTGGTTAACTACTTGGTAGTTGGTGAGGTGCCTAAGTGTATGCACTCCTATCAGAGGAAGAAATTCATCAGGGATGTTAATCACTACTATTGGGATGAACCCTACCTATACAAGAAAGGAGCAGACGGTTTATTCAGAAGGTGTATAGTAGAGAATTAGGTTCAGGGTGTTCTGGAGCATTGTCATGGATCAGCCTATGGTGGACATTTCGCCACGTTCAAGACTGTTCAGAAAATTTTGCAATCAGGGTTATGGTGGCCTTCTATGTTTAGGGATACTCAGGATTTCATCTCCAAGTGTGATCCTTGTCAGAGGATGGTAATATTAGCAGGAGAAATGAGATGCCTTAGAACCCAATCCTGGAAGTGGAAATATTTGACTACTGGGGAATTGATTTCATGGGCCCGTTCAACCCACCGTCTCATGGGAATCGCTATATTCTAGTTGAAGTAGACTACGTCTCAAAATGGGTTGAAGCTGTAGCTAGTCCCACTGATGACGCCAAGGTAGTTATCAAGTTGTTCAAGAGCATCATTTTCCCCAGGTTTGGAGTACCTCGAGTTGTAATCAGTGATGGAGGCTCGCACTTCATCAATAAAGTGTTTGAGAATCTGCTAAAGAAGAATAGAGTTAAACATAAGTTAGCTACGCCTTATCATCTACAAACCAGTGGTCAAGTTGAGGTGTCAAACAAGTAGATCAAGGCTATTCTAGCTCGAGTTGTGGGAGTGTCAAAACGAGATCGGACAGTCAAGTTAGATGATGCACTGTGGGCATACATGACAACATTTAAAACTCCAATTGGAAGAACTCCATTCCAGCTGCTGTATGGAAAATTGTGCCATCTGCATGTTGAGATATAGTACAAAGCGTTGTGGGCTACAAGATTCATAAATTTTGATCTCAAGACCGCTCAGGAGAAAAGGCTCATGAATTTGCATCAGTTAGAAGAGGACAGACTTGAGGCTTATGAGAGCTCAAAAATGTACAAGGAAAGGACTTAAGCCTTCCATGACAAGAAAATTGCACCTAAGAAGATTACACATGGTGATCAAGTGCTTCTGTTCAACTCAACGCTTAAGTTGTTTCCTGGAAAGCTAAAGTCAAGATGGTCTGGTCCCTTCAGAGTCAAAGAAGTTTTGCCTCCCGGAGCTATTACCCTGATCAAACAATGATGGAAATGAATTCACTGTGAATGGGAAACGGGTTAAGCTATACCAAGCTGATGAGACTACCCCCGAGAGAACCTATGTTTCTCTCGATAAACCAACCCACCTCTGAAGGGTGTGAAATTCAAGTTCAATGACTTTAAACAAACGCACTTGGGAGGCAATCCCATGCATATCCTTGTACATACTTTAAATAAATTTGAAAATTTTTCTTTTATCTTTTTGGTATAGCCTTTAATTTTCAGGACGTTTAAAGTGGCCAATAGATTTTGTGATTTAGATCAGCTGAATTGACAGCACAATGCTGGAGGAATGACTCAGTGAACTATGCAATAAGGTCCGAGTTGACGGAGAATCGATCAGAAGAAAGGGCAAGAATTTTTAAATTTGGTGGAAAAATATGACTACTTGAGCATGGAGTCAATAAAGTAGTCTTGGGCAATGACCACCAGATTTTAGAATAAGCCCACCGTATCCTTAAACGTATTCTGATTGATATAGCGAATCATGCATTTGATGTTGGTAGTTGCTATGCTTATGCCTTACTTTCAGTATGACATCAACATTAGGCTCGATTCCACAATCTTAAAATCGAATTGCTGATTTTTTTGTGCTAAACTTAATTGAACTCTAAATCACACTAGGAATTACTTGTGTCATACATGCATTATTTTTAGCATGACTCCCTACTGGCATGATTGAACTCGAGTTTTGTCCACATTACACATCCCACTCGAATAATACCTTTAGTCACTTCATGCTTTGTCTAAGAGTAGCACCTTATGTCACTTCATGTTGTGTTGTGTCGGTCACGAGGGGATTTGAATTGACAACACTATTTGCTTTTACATTTATTTATTTACTTTTCCTTACTTTATCCCCTCTACACAACAAACTCGAAACAAGCTTCTTCTCCTTCATTAAAAACATTACTTATTTTTCACCGTTGTCGCAAGTTTTTATGGTTTAGCTTAGGTGCACCGAATCTCAAGCCCCATTCGAGCCTCAAGCAAAATCTTGCTCAAGCTACCATTTGAGCCTTCCTTCATCTATGTCACCGCCACCGTTAACACTCTGAAGGTGTTCAAGCCTGTTTGCGTCTAATTATCATATTTGACTGCCACACACCACCGTGTTCGAGCTTCAACCCATAATGTGCCACCATCATCTCGTACTCAAATGGCGTTCGAGCTCCTTCTCAAACACACGCCAACTCAACGCGCGACATCACTAAGCTCGAACTTCATTCAAGTTAAAATTGAACAATCACGCGTCTCACGCACCTCATACGCGTTGCCGCTTCTTGATCTCTACAACACATGCCCTCACGTGCCGTCATATCCCAAGCTCACGCACCGTCATACCCCAAGCTCACGCACCGCTGTTATATACTCGAACCAAGATCAGGTGTGTTTTGAGGTTAGCGCAACAGTCCCCATATATCCAAGCATAGTTCAAGTTCCGTACACAGCCACCACCGTCGTTTGCACTCGAATTGCATTTGAGTTCTTCTCAATTTTCACACCATTGACATTTGCCCAAGCACGAGTGTGGTGTGAAGTCGATTCAATGTAAAGAAGCTAGTGAAAGTAGATGTTGTTGTACATCTCGTGCATAAAAGTAATTATGAGGAGGTCGGGAGAAGGCTTTTCAAGGAGACGATCAACACGCTCAGTTGCAGAGATTCCAATTTATGTTGACAATGAATCGGGTTCTGAGTCGCCTCAATTAATTCACAGAACAAGGTGCAGTGGAAAGGAGATTATGATAGAGCTAGAACCAGTTGAGGCGGTGGAGAAGGTCCAGAGTGACTCAAGTGGACATAATAACAAGTTCGATGATTGGACCAACAAGAATCTCCCGCAGAACATTCGTTTCAAATAGATGCTTAAGGACCTCAAACTAGTGAATGTGGAGGCAGCGAGATACCTTCATCAAGAAACCATGATGTAGTTAGGCATCACAATGGATGTTGATCAAATGCTACGTAATGTTGGACTCACTCAGTTTGTCTCGCATGCCCGAGAAACTTATGCCGCAGAAACTATTCAGTTTGTGGCCTCAATAAACCTACGGGAGTACCTCGAATATGAAGACAGATAGCGTGCAATAGATGGATTCGGTGTGTTAACATTCGTGGTTAATGGTAGGAACTATTTACTATCAGCATTGCAGTTCGAGCAACTTTTTGACCTCCCATCATCTGACGGATATGACACCGATTGTGATAGTCAAGAGCTCAGCAATCTGTGGCAACTCATAGCCACACATGAAGAATACAATTCTTCCAAAAGTAGGAGTATGCAAATACAAAACCCTTCGATTCTGTATTTTTATAAAGTGCATAGAACATCATGTTTTGCGAGACATGACTACAGAAATGTCAGACGTCCGGAGCTTAAAATTATAGATGAAGCGTTTCTGTCCACCCTAAATTGCAACGACCATGGGATGCACTATTTAGGAAATTGGGACAAGAACGGCTTCACCAAAACTCTGATGAAGCAGTTGGTGAGTTATAAGGGATGGGCGAGAGTGTTGTAGTCTAAGCACAAAGCTTCTATCAGCATTTGAGGTATAATCACAAGGATAATGGAAGCAAGCAATGTCACAATCCGATCAAGGGAATCCATTCATCCGCATACATTGATCTGTCATACCTCGTCAACCACAAGATTCTGAAGAAGGGTTAAACAAAAGGTACCGATTTACAATGTCAGGCGCAAGCTCAGAATCTTACATTCGGCTTCCATACACAGAGCACTCAATCTTAGCAGTTGAGCGCAATATAGCTTTCATACCACGTGCGCATTGCCTAACACAAAGTCGAGCTCGAGCTACTCAGAGAGAGCAGATTCCGGAAGCTCCAAGGCAGGGTCTTAGCGAGCCGGGGTGCTATTATTTTGAGGATTATGAAGACCCGAGGATGTCGAAGGGGTTACAAGAAGCACATAATCGCATTAGTCTTCTTTCGAAGCTAAGCAGATGGCAGACTAACAAATTGAAGAGTGTGATAGATAAGCTAAGCAACATCTCGCTCGGACAAAGCTCCAGAAGAAAGCAGGAGACTCTGACTTTAGAGATAAAGTAACCAACACCTCTACCACTCAGACGATCATCCTCCACATCAAGACAACTCAGGACGCATGGGCCACCTATGCAGCCACAGCAAGCATCATCATACAACCACAGATACCCGCCATAACGTTACCAAAGGGACACAACGCCGTAATACCTCGCCTTTGATCTGAATTCCACAATGGAAATTGAGCACCAAGCTGAGTTTGGTGGCGTGCGAAACACGTACACTACTGAACAAATCCCAAGCTTAATTTGGAGGAAACCTACGAACCACCTAGGCAACGTAGAGCAACGAGTAGGCAATCCACTAGTTGCTCTCACAGAGAACGTACTCGAATTCTTGAACCACAGATGCAACCTGAGGTGCAATCTCAACAACTTACACTGCAGATAGGTCTTCCTTGGATAGACAATCAGGGCTTGAGTTCATAGCAGTTTATGCTGCAGCCTGGGTTCAGCAACTTAGATCAGTTTGGCTCGACCTCACAGTAGTTCACGCTGCAAGGGTATAACTTCTTGGACCCCATGGGCTCGACATCACTCCAGTATGGCACCCTCACTGAACCACAAACTCAGGATGACGACAGCATGGATATGGACCCTGCTGGGTGGTCTTTATTTCGGTGAGGTATATCCCTGTCACTCCTCTTGTACATATCATTACATGTTTCAATTATGTTTGCTGGTCTAGGATCCTTTTTCATTCTTTTATCCACACAAGGGACTGTGTGATTTAAGTTTGGAAGAGGATTCTAGACAACATTTGATCATGTTTTCTTTGTTCTTATTTTCTGTTTTCATTCATTCATAGAAGTTTTGATCATGCATACATGTAAGGCATAGAAAAACACAAAAAAATTTGGAAATTTTTTTTTGAAAAAAAATATAAAAAATAGAGTGTCATGCATTGCATTTAGATCGAGTTTAGGTTGAATTGGGAATAATGATGCTTGTGCCATGTTTGTCTGCTAGTTTGATGGCTAGGATCACTGCCCTCGTCTTAAGTTGTTTGATGCATGCATTCTAGCTTGAAATTAAAACCGAACCATGTTTGGAATTTATGGAATGTATTGCATATCTTTGATTGAAAGCTCTGTGATCTAATGCTATTCCTTATCTAAGTGATAACCATAATTCGAATTAGCAATTATCTAGCCTTTGTATCACTTTGGAGTTTGTGGACTTCACAAAATATTTGGACTATCTTTTCCCTTCATGATTGCTATCATGTTAATCCAAATAGCTTCCCACCATGCTGAATAATCACCTTATTTCGAACCTTGTCATGTTTGTTGTGTGATTATGAGGACTCTTTTTGGATTAGCTTGACATAAAGTGTTAGGTGAGAACCGACAAGAGCATATCTCCATGTAGTTTCTGATTCAAGCCTTTTAAATCAGACTAGTACTAGGCAATTTGTGTTTTGGGTGAGGTGTTGCTTGTGTCTAAGCATGGGGAGTGTGAAAAGAATGGCAAAGAAAGTAAGGTTTAAAAGAAGTAGTTTAAGGAGGGAATGGGCAGAAAGTATAAAGAGAGATTCTATTAAAGGTTTTGGGAAACGAAAAGAAATAGGAAAGGTTCTAAGCATAAAGAGAAAGAAAGAAACGAAGTCTTGAAAAAAGAAGAAAAGAACAAAGAGCTGTAAGTGTTTAAGCCCCAAACCGCTAGAAGTTCAAAGTAATAGAACCCCCTCCTTAGATTCTCGATTGGAAAAACTCAAGTTTGTGATCTTAGTGGCTTAGAAAGAAGAAGCCTTGTGATGAAAGGGTAGTCTAGGATCATATTTTGGGATTATAATGGCTAGGTGGATCATTTGGCTGCAATGGGTAGATGAAATATGCTCTTGTATGCATCTGTTGGATTATCACCTTTAGCATTATGTTAAAGCTTTTTCCATTTCTTGAGTGATCCCTTGATGCATCGATTAACTATACATTGCAAGAGATCATTTTAATCTTTTAAACCTTACCCTCGACCAAATGAACTCTATATTGATGTTTAGACTAGATTCACGGTTCTGAGCTTAATGAATGTTAAAAAGAGCAACAGATTTGAATGCATGACTAGTCAAGGTTCAATCTATTTGGTTTTGTGACGATCATTGCTAGAGTTTTTGAGTATGGCTCAGAATTCCCAGATTAGCACTTTCTCTTCCTCCTTAGATTCTTGCATATTGCTTGAGGGCAAGCATGATTTAAGTTTGGGGGAGTTGATATGTATGATTTTTAGCACATTTTAGGGGTCCTATTTAGCCATTTTACATGCATATCTAATATATTCTCGTCATTTTAGAGTCCTATAGCTTCATTCATTTGCATCAGCACACACATCGCATTCGACGGGATTTGAGGTACTGAAGGCGCAAATATGGAGTGTTCTGGACTAGTGGCTGCAAAGAGATGCAAAGTAGCAGCACTTGGAGTGTGATTGGAGCTGGGAAACAACAGAGCTCGAGTACAGATTGAGTCCGCTCAGGCTCGAATTGGATTGGAGTGGTGTAGGACACGTGAAGCACTCGAACTGTAAGCTGACACTCGAACAAACGCATATTGTGCTGGAGCTGCAGTTCGAGTGTGTTGTATCTTGGGACGCAAGGTTTCTTATCATGAACCTGATCAACGTCTGGATCGAGCTTGGCTTCAAGATCCACTGAAGATTGGGCTTTTTCTTACTGGGCCGAATTCCACTCAGAGTTGTACTAAGTTTTCTATATATTTCTAGTTTTTCTTATTTCTGATTTATCTAGGTTTAATCGAAGTTTTTACTCTTTTTCGTGCAAGTAGACTTTAGCTTTTGTAATCTCAGAACGAACACCATTGATTTTGAGTTTTACTTTTATGCAATTTAGTTTCACGTTCAGCGCTTATTTCAATCTTCATTCGAGTGTATCATCTATGTTGTGTAATATGAATTTCATGTTTAGCGTTGATTTCATGAGTTCTGAGTAGTTGCCTAGGGCTCTTGAGGATGAGTTAGATCAGCGTGAAGCTTAGGTTTTCTAGGTTTCTTGAGGTTAGAATTGTTAGAATCTCTACTGTTTTGGTGCTTTAATTACTAGCTTCATTCTGATCAACTAGAGCTTGTTCTGAGACGCTTTAGCATCTGATAGGTGTTTGATAGAGCGTCTGACTGAACCACTTCGGAGATTTGCATGCTCGGCTCGAGGAATCAAATTTCCAAGGTGTGAATTAGGTTTAAGCGGGTTGATCATTCATGCCAGGTAGATTATCAAACGCCTATGGCGATAGGGTCTGAGTCCTTGTCAAGACGATAAAGGATACAAGTGTCTTGATGTTCAGCTGAGTCCTTCTCCTGCTCACAAAGCAACTCATACTCCTCATCATAGTCACTGTCTTCTTCACCATATACTGCACCTCGAGCCAATGATTCAATGCTCAGTTTCTTCCCTTTACCATCTCTGGAACCAGCTGTGTTGAGGAATGGTCTTCCCAATGAGATCGGAACAGCTCCTTCTCTCGACATCTCAACAACAGTGAAGTCCATTGGGATTTTAACCCCAACGAACAAAAAGAGAAAATCAAAACAGAAAAACGTAAGTAACGATATAGACTGGAAACTGTAAACAGAAAATAAAAAGGCAACTAATGGTTCCCCGGCAATGGCGCCAAAAACTTGATACAACGAGTTTTAACCCTATATCCTACTGCAAGTGCACAGCAAGCGTAATAGTACTTAGGGGTCGAATTCCACAGAGAACCAAGCTACACTTTTAACTCCTATCAAATCGCAAGCTATATCAATCGAGATTAAGAGAGTAAATACTAACAACTTAACGTGGATGTAAACAATAAACTAAGGCAATCGGATGTCGGGTATTCATTTAGGAGTTAGAACTCTTGTCAGGGAAACTATTCAGGAACTATTCTAATTATATTCTCGGCTTGAACATAAGTAAAGGTAAACCAACTCTCGTTGAATTTGCCCCTCTATCGATAATCTAAAGATCCTAACTCTCGTTGGTTTCAGATTA
>OVBA01003136.1:0-29736 GCA_900406435.1 Lepidium aucheri | reverse complement strand
GAATAAGACATGATTTTACATGGAATTCTAAATCCATTAAAATCTACCCTCTAATAAACCCCCCTTAATATTAAGGTACCATCAAATTTGAAACCTTTGTCGTTGTTATGCTTATAGAATATATAATTGTAAAGATAGGAATAGAAGACTGAATAGATACCTACAGTAGAAAAAAGACAATCTCATACAACGACTAACATTAGGTTAATTTTTAAAATTTTGGAGTATATAAGATTACTTATACCGGTATAAGTTGGGTGACTGAAAACATAATATTGTGTGATTGTAAATGATTATAACTAAAAAATGGAATAAACCAATGCATATACCAACTTGAAATATCATAATGTAGTTTTAAATGACATGGAAATACATAAACATATAATACTCAAAAACAAACTACAAACTTACTCAAACCAACTATTAAACATTTAACACGATCATTATTCCTTCACAATAGTACACTTCTCTTGTTTGCTTGTTTTAGGATCAAATTCAACATCCTGAACCTCCAAATTTTCACTCACTTATGTCTCGCTATTTGTGATGAAATCTTTATAACATACAACCTTATTGTTTCTCTCGATATCCTTCATGTCTTCTTCAAACTGTTTTTGAGGTAGATTTAGGGTCTCGTTGCACTTCCATTTGTCAGTAGACAGCTAGTATTCTAGGTTAGACACGTTAGTTTGCTTGCGCTTCGATGAAGGAGTTGTCGAGTTACACATTAAAAACATTCTACATTGAAATAATTAAACCACATAAATCATTAATCAGGAAATAATAGTGTACTTAATGGAGTAACAAACTAAACACAATTTAATTGAAGAACCTTACATGATCATGACCACTCAAGGGAATAGCAGACACTTCACTCTTCATTTATTCAACCAAATTATTGCATGACCATACCTTTGCAACCTTAAAATTGTCTTTGGAAGATGGTGAAGGAAAAGATGGTAAAGTTACACGTTTCTATCTTAAGACGCAAAGCAAAAAATTTAAGATGCTCCTTGCGGACAACAACACCAGTTGTGGAACCCTGTATAATTTATGACTATATTAGCTTTTGTTGTTGATTATTATAAAGTTGTAACAATACAAATTATTTTTGTACTTACAGATTCGTCTCCGAGTATTATATCGAGTGATTCACTGGCTGTAGGAGACTATTGATGCTATGTATAAAGTATCTTTGCCGAATTGTCCATGAATTTTTAAATAGTTTCAGATTGTTGAACAAAGTGAACTAAAAACAAGAACCAAAGGTAACTTAGAAGTTGTCTGCAATTGATTCAATTTTTATCAGCAATTGTGTTGAGAAAAGAAACCAAATCTAGTTTCTTCAAAATATATATAGGTAAAGATTTTGAAGAGAATGATACAACGAATTGTTACGCAGTTTTCAAAAATAAAGATGAGAATGAGAATAACTGGCGATACGTGGGTTAATAAATTTAGGTAAACGTGGATAGTTTACAAAAGGTAAATGCAGGTTCTTTGAAGGTTTTTTTGTGATCGTGTCGGAGATAATTGTTGCATGGAGGATATTATTGTGAACTAGGGACTAAAATAATAAATGTGAAAACAATATAATGCATTTAAGACATAAATTTTGAAAAGATTTTTTAAAAATTGTTTACAAATAGAGGTTGATTTAAGAAATAAACTTCTGTTTTAATAAGAATAGATAAATTAAATTTAAATATTTAATATATACACAGGAAGCAAATCAATTGAGGCAGAACCCCTGTTTTAATAGTATATATAAACAAAATTTAAATGAACATTGTAAAGCTATATAAATCAAAATTATAGTATTTAACGTATATATATATATATATATGTGTGTATGTGCGCGTGTGACGACTATGTGATCTATTATAATAATATAGAAAGATTAAATTTATACCGATCAAAAGTTACTCTATTGATAACATGATATAAAATAAATATAATAAAGACTATAAATAGTATAAAATCTGAATGGACAACAAGACATTTTAATTGAGATATAGTAAAAAGATATCATATAAATATTTTTATTATTATTTGATTTAAGTATAAATCATATATAAGGACAACGTATAAATAATGAAGCAGGGTCTAACATTATATTATTTTGTAGATCTGGTATAAGTTGATGCAAGTGAAGTACCATATGTTTCGATGTAGTATCACAACATTTATTTATTTTTGTTTTTGATCTGTACTATGTAGTCTTTTATGTTATGTTTGCATTGTTTTCAGGAAAATTATAGTGAATGACACTTAATAAATCCAATATTATGCATATTACAAGTGGGAAATATTATAGGGTATTATTCGATTTAAAGGCAATTATACTCTTACGAATTAGGTTCATGAGAAATATTGTTAACAATGTTATTTTTGGTTTTAAATTTGTGTTGTATATTTGTTTTTAAATTTGTTGTAATATATTTATAATTATCGGCGTAAATCCATCATTATCACTCCACACAACTTGTTATAATCTATAATTTGCATTATACTGATAACTATGTCATTATTATATAAAATATATCATTACCAGATAATAACCCCAACTTATTCCTCCTATTTCCTTTTATTACTTCTAATACCCAATTTATTATCATGGAAAACAAAATTTTACCAGTTTACATAATTTATTATCGTAACTTAAATGAGTAAAAATAGGAATCATTATTACTTTCTTAATTTAAAAATTAGCATTGTTATTTTTAGAATTTTTGAATTATCTAATGATATTGGTTTAAATCACCCTTATTTTAAATAAATAACAAATATGTTTTAATATCGCCATATTAATTTGATTCTGTGAACCAATCTAAAATCTCCAACCAAAACAAAAAACCAATCTAAAATATTAAAACATCACTTCAAAGTAGCGGTGTCAAGCTGGCCACATGTCCGCAGTCTTCGCCCAGTCAGGTCTGTGGTGGGGTAGGTCTATACATATATTTTTGGCCCATCTAAAAAATAGGTTTCGCGGACATAACAGTTGCGGATTGCAGACTTAGAAAGTTTTGTTCGTAGACTTGCGGGTCAGTCTACGTGTATGTGTTAATTAAAAAATATTACATCATTTATTAAAATCTTAAATTCACATAGTTATGACATGATTTTTATTAATGTTCTCAAACTATACTTTAAAACCAATCAAAACATTTTTAAAATATTTTCTAAAAAATAGGAAATCAGGAATTTTTTTAGTTGGAATAGAAATTCAAAATTTTGTATATTTTTAAACATGACAAAAAAATTATTTAAAAAATTTCAATTACTTTTTTGTAATCAACTATAGTAGTTTAATAAAAAAAATATTCTATTAAGATTTTCTAAATTTTTTACCATTTTATTTATTTTTAACAAATTTAACTGTTATTTTTTAAATAAAAACAATTTTTCAATATGTTTAATATCAATATGAATTCGATTATTATATACTTTTTTATATTTATAAAAATTTTAATTTTAATTATTTTAATTTAATATCATTAATTACAAATATTTTTAAAACAAAAGAACTCAAATTAAAGTATTAAAAATATAGCAAGCGCGCCGGCCCGTTTATCCGCCAACTTTAGCAAAATAAATCTGGACATTGTTTTATGGATCATGGTTATAGCGGGTCAGCCCACTATGGTTATTGAGAAAATATTTGTCCGCTGTAAACAACTCAGATGAACGCGGGCAGCTCATTTACCACTTCTACTTTAAAGGAAAAAGGAAATAAAGGTACACACTTGTCAGTATGTCTGAAGTGTGCGACTTATTTTCAATGACAAACGTAAATATTACAAACTCATCAGAACTGAACGTAGATACCTTTGAATCGTAAATTGCACCTACAAAATAAACTTGCATGTAAGTTTATAAAAAGTTATTTTGGTTTTATAAAAATTTATCTTCAGCATTTCTGACTTAAAAATTAAAACTAAGTAACTTATAATATATATATATATATATATATGATGCGAGTGTTATCAAAAAAAGCCAACAATTCTTTTCTCGAGAAAATAATGAGCCGCTGCCGAATTACTTTCAGTCTGTTAGTTAGGATGATCCAGCCAATGACTCAGGGCACCGATGTTCGATTCCTCCCCACTACACTAATAGAATTAAAAGGAATTTTAGGGTGTGGGCTACGCTATGGATCGAGCTTTGTCGATTCATTTGTTGACAAAAAAAGAATAGTGAGCCGCCGCCTATTTTAACCTAATTTTCCACTTAGTTTCTCTTGGGTTCTCGTCTTATGGCATTAGCCTTTGCGGATTCCGGTGACCAATGGCATCGTTAGAATTGGTGCCGGACCAGATCTTTGTTTCCCTTCATTTTGGGCTATAATTTTGGGCGCTTTGTGGTGATTTTGGCTTCAGATCTACAACATGTGTGGTGTTTGTCTCTTAGTTTTGACTTTAGCTTGTCGGCTCTATCGATGGGAGAAATTCAGTGGTGGTTAGTCTCTGTATTTGTTGGTGTGTGGAGGCTTCGCCATTGTGATTTGCTATCGGAGATGGTCTTGGTACGATCGGATCCGGTTTCTTCGCCAGTCATGTTTCATAGCCTTTGCTCTCTATTGTGGAGTTCTCTATTAGGTGATTGATCCTCTGTGTTTTGGTTTTGACCGCTAATCCACCTTTGCCTCTTTGTAGGTTGTGTTCTCGTATCTTAAGGTGATTTACAGTTATGATTTTACTTTGACCATTTTTTTGGTTAAGTAATTGCTTAATTTGTTTTAAGTTTCTCCTCTATTCTTAGAATCCATGTCTAGGACTAGATGGAGCTTTAGACTGGGATGTTCTTTACCCTCATACAGTGGTTCGGTACTCTGTTTCATAGCCTGTGTGGTTTGTTTTTCTGTAGTTACCGTTTATCTCGATTTTTGAGTGAGTTCTAGGTAGCTAACTCGTCCAAGATATACTTGACATAGGCATCTCTAAAGAACAAGAATCATCATTTTCGGAGAAAGCCAGACTTTGCTCTTCGAATTATCACTTATAGATTTAAAACCTGTCTTATAAGATATTGT
Organism: Lepidium aucheri; assembly: GCA_900406435.1. Taxonomy (NCBI): domain Eukaryota; kingdom Viridiplantae; phylum Streptophyta; class Magnoliopsida; order Brassicales; family Brassicaceae; genus Lepidium; species Lepidium aucheri. Next base: position 24,701 of record OVBA01003136.1, on the reverse strand, counting down.
GCAGGAAACTCTTTTGGTGGTCTTTATAATACTCGTATCATTGTTGTGAATGGTTTATCATTGAATCTTCAAAATCTCTATCTCTTATGTTATAGGTTCAAGAGAAATTCTTGTTCTCTTCTGGTCAGTTTGTAATTCTATGTTCTTGGATCTTTATTAATACAATACCACCAGATTTTTTTTTAAAAAGCCAACAATTCTTTTAAGTTTTCCAAAGGATTTTAGGGCTGGATAATTGTTGAAGTTATAAACAAATAGAGAAGCGAAGGATATGGAATGGTCGCCACTTTAGCTATGGAGCTTATTTACGAAATAACTTTATAGTACTATTATATGAATTTATGATGATCAAATGAATCTCTAAGTGCTGATTTTTCCCGGTTACTTCGAGTAGAAGCTATTGAGTAAAACAAAGGCATAAGATTCTCAGCACAAAGATACAATTACTCTCTTTTAGTAAAGTTGATTTGTTTTCATGTAAAAATGGCTATAAATTTGATCGATGAGATGAATTATGCTTTATATTTAAATATACAAACGGGATAGATTATGGCTGCTGCTATATGTGACAGTGATTTAAATATATTCCTAACGAACAATTTTTAAGCATGGGTCTAGTTAACCTTGTCATTTTCATCTTATCTCCAAAAACCATTTAAAAAATATGCATAAATCTTTAGGTGATTTACGCATATATGTTTTTGGTTAATATATATATATATATATATATATATATATATATATTGTAACTCAAGAGTTCCCAAATTTTATTGGGGAAGTTTGAACTATTTTTTTGGATGGTGTAGCCCACGGATAGACTCTCACCTCTAGATATTTAAATGAGTCGAACAGTATGGACCCATATCCATATAAAGGTGATTAAGAAAATATAACTTAGTTTCGCATAGTAAAAAAACTGAACCTACAAACTCTTAAATGTCCCAAACTCAATTTCTAACACTTAACCCTAAGCTCCTTACCAATTTTTTATTGATGTTGATTCGAGATTTTGCATAGGTGAACTCTTATGATAAAGTATTATATGATAAAGAGTATGAAACTAGTGGATACACAAACAACAGGTAGATACACAAACAATATGTATGTTCAAGATTTGACATATGCAGACATGCGTATACAATTAATTATTGTAGAAAAGAAGATTAGTGAATTGAATATATGTCAAAATAGTTGTTACATTTTTATAAAATAGGTTTTGCTTTTTCTATTTGGTATTTCACGAGTTCTCAAATCGTATGAGAGGAGGAGAGGTTACACTATTTTCCTTTAGACCTGCTCCTTAATCATTGTCTGTAAAACATGGTTAGTAAATTCATAATATATAGATTAAGTATTCATGGATGGTTATGTGCTTAGCTTTACCTTTTGGATACGAAAGAGATGAATTGAATTCTTTTACCAAATAAAAAAAGAAGAGATGAATTGTACGTGAGAAAAGTACGAGGAACCCTTCGGCACGTGCAATATCATATTAATACACATATTTCAAGTTCTTGATAAAATATAAGTTTAAGTGAAGTGAAGCTTTTTGTAAACTGCTCGGATTAAAGATGGTGAAGAATTTATCAGTGTGGCCGACCTTATCGCCATATTTCAAAGATTTTTTCAGACTCAAAGAGGAGTTTAAGGTGGTTTCATTATATCTGATTCTACACAATTGAACTATAAAGCTGATTGATTAGTTTGGAGGGCTCAAGATTTATCGAGGAACATTTTTCTAGTGAACAATGTACCGTCGGATCAGAGTCTGATCCTCCCAGCTAAGCTGCAGAAGCCGCTTGTCTCGGTCCTCCAGCTCCGCTACGCTACTCTGTAGGACTTCTTCCACTTGGACTAGTTTTTAATTTCATTTTATATAATTAAATTGAAAAAAAAAGGTATATCAAAATGCATGAAAATACGAGAATTAGAATACACGTATAATTTATTAAAGCGAAGGCTGTTGAGTATATAAATTCCCTCCATGTCACGTTTCAGACCAGCTGTTCTATATTTCATTCTCTGTCCTTTTCTCAATTTTTTTTTAATGTTATTTGCGTTAACAAATTAATATATTGCATTAAAAGGATATATATATATATATATATAGTATATTTAGATTATGTAGACAAAAGAGAAGACATATAAATATGGAATCATGCTTAAAGATAATTATATATATATATATATATATATATATTTCGAAAACATAATTGTATTTGTAAAGATTCATTACATTACTTTTCTCTCTTTATCCTAATTAATTCTAGTAAAGTTGTATCCATATTGAACAGAATAAAATAGCATAGAACCTATAAAGAACACCAACCATCTTAACTTATCAAAGTGATAAGACTCTCTCTCTCCTCTTGCTTTTATTGTCACTCAGTTTTGTTCTCTATTCGAGTTTCCATTCAAGAAATTCGGAAAAAAACCCTTACGTACTACTTTGATCTATGTAATCAAATTTCTGTCTATAATTCAACCAGCAAAAACCATGCGAAGCCACCGTTATCTTCGTCTCCAGTTGTTGTTCCGTACACTATATACGGTCAGTTTAGTCACTCTTTTGTTCATCAATGTGTTTGTATTGCAAAACAAGGCCGACAAAACAAAACAGTCTACTATATCTGCGACCATGAACAACTTCGATTCAAAGCCGACCTTTAAACACACCAAGGAAATACAACAAGAGCTTAAAGATGGACCAAGACATGGCAATGATCTGGAATATGTAGCCAGCAAAAGAAAAGTGCCTCGTGGACCCGATCCTATACACAACAGGTTCTTTATTAACTTCTTCTTTTATTTATCACTTTCAATAAATCCTTAACCTCAACATATATGCATGCGTCTTGCATGTATATGTATGATTTTTTCATTATAACAATATATATGCGGTTCCTTTTGTACGCAAATTCTCTGTACGTGGACCACTAGATCACTTGCATTTCGCCTCAAGTGTTTTACATGTCCGAAAACATTTAACAAAGGGTATGCTCATCCTTAGATTACTCGAACACTTTGACGGACCTCAAATATATAATATAGACAATATATGGCCTAGTGATAAGTCTTATGCTGAGATGGATTATAATGACTATATTAGAAAAAATCAAGCAAGCTAATTAACTGGATGATATATATACATATATATATATATATAGATATATATATAATATAATTTTTAGTGGGTCACCATAATATATAAATATATATATAGCACAATTTTGCTATTGAATTATTATAAACACTCAACTTGTTTCTTTTAACAATCTCAGATTCAGTGAGACATATCAGAGAAGCTCGCAAAAGGCTGTATGCTTGCTTTATTCAGTATTTACGTTAACAAACTGTTTTAGTTACTACTCAATATACGATGGCTTCTTTCATAAAACTTTCTTTTTCCTTTATGAAGCTTTAGCCCTTTACTCTCTTTTCCTCCTTTGTTCTCTCCTCAATTTTATGTTATATAGAGAATCAACTTAAGATCAAAATAGATTGTTTTGTTTCAAAACGAAGTACTCACTGTTTCTTCCATGTAAATTGTAATAAAGTAGTCAATATGTTCAGTATCAACTAATGAAGGCTGCATTAATTGTTATCGTTTATATGGAAGTAAAGAATATAAATAAAACATGATTTCGATTAACTGATGTTCAAATATACAATTTATGTTCTGTCTGAATAAAGGAGAACAGGGAACTCAAGACGACCATCGGGAAGAGCATAATCAAGAACGGTGAAAGCNAGAACGGTGAAAGCCTAAAAAAGAAGAAGGGAGAGAGAGAGAGAGAGAGAGAGAGAGAGAGAGAGAGAGAATTGTTGGCAAATCAATAGGTCTTGTAATGTTACTAGATTCTCTTTTCCTTTCATTTGGGATCGAATCTCTTAAATATGCTCAACATATTTGTGACCCTACACGTTTTATCTTTTAAATATTTTGTTTTTTCCCCTAGAGGAGAGATCTTGATAGTTAAGGACCATTTTAAAAATGAATACACGTATAACTTATGGACATTCAACTCAAAATTAATTGGTATTGAGTATATATCCTATATTAAATTAAAATAATCACAACTTCTAATATAAGATATGTACAACGTTTAGATGTTTTCTGTTTCTTTCTCACATTGTATATTGGGTACTTGCACTAAATGATTATGAACATTTGTAAAATTAGGTATATCATTAAACTATTTTTATGTGTAGAGGTATAAGAATGAGTTACGACTAACATATTTTCTCATATGTGAATGTAATCTTTTTTTTATATAGAACATGCTATTTCTAGAATTCACAAACAAACAACTTATTTGGTGGTTAGGATGATCCAACTAATGACTTGGTATCAGGATTCGATTTCTATCCGCTATATTATGATAGCTAAAAAAAGAGATTTAAAGGGTGGGTTTTAGGCTCTGAATCGGGCCTTCTCGATCCAGTGTTGACAAAAAAACAACTTGTTTGAAGGATTGATAAAAAAAGTCATCTCAGCAAAATTTCGAATGCTTTTTCTGATCTAGCTGATACCATTTCTGGTACTGACAACAAACCTTGTCACTATGCCCAAGAATAATTCACATGGGAAGTCGCCTTCCTCCTCCTCAGTGGCACGAGGACCTCCTTACCATACATATTCCTTAAATTTGATCTCTGCTTCAGCTAAGGTTGAATCGACGGCTGATCCATAGTGTCTGAAATCAACTACTGGACCTCCAAATACCATCCATTCAGCTCCTTTTCCTTTCTAAAGGAAATCCTCCTGTCGAGATCACTAAAATCTCATCAAAACTTGTTGCGATATACTCTCATATCAGATTGGAGAAACCTACTTGGAATACCTTGTTTGTTTGTTCTTCATGATAAATGATCTCCCTCCACTCTTGAATTTGGTGAGCTGTATGCTCACAGTTTAAGTAAGGTCCTTTCAAAGAACAAGAATAGATGGGATGAATGTATTTTAGGTCAGTTCGAAGGCAATCTCCCCTCTAAATGAGCTCTATATGCGTCAGTATATGGGATTTGGAGCAGAAATTAAGAGATATCACAACCTCCAAAGGTCTGAAATTTGTGTTGATCAGGATCCCTATCCCAACTACCAGATGGAGACTCTCAACCCTAAAAGTTTTACATAACAAAGGCTATTCCATGTTTGTAGCAAACTGGGAGTCTGTTTCCTCACCTAAAATGCCATAGCTTAAGGAGGCCTTAGTGTGGGTAAAATATAGGGGAATACCATTATAATTCTTCTTAGAAGAAGATGTTTAGCATGGGGCGGGTATGATTGGTCATCTTGTATTCTTACATCCTTCATTAGCAGAGTTACTAGACCTAGAGGTTCCCCTAGTCTTCACAATAACGAATATATATCCAAGCTAAGCCATTTTCGATAAGTTGTTGATGACATATTTGGCAAGGCCCTAGCTTCCTCCCAGCTATCAACACTGCTTGGAAACAAGATATACAATACGGAGATGTTCTTTTGCTCCTATCCTATCAATAAGTTTCTCGATGACATTATCCTACTTTGGGAGTCCATATTTCTCGAATCATTGTCTAATATCTTTTTCTTGGGATTGAGAGTCATATGAAGAAGCTTTTTATCACGAGGAGTTCCATACTCAAATATAATATTCATTGTATTGATCAGATCCGAAAACAAGTAACTAAAAGCAAAACCAAAGAATTTTACTCGAGCCAGTAAAATCGAGTAAAGAAAGCTCAAGATAGAATCTCCTCTTATAAAGATAGGCTGCTCACTTCTCCAACATCTCTTTTAGTGAATCTTGAGAAGAAAGTGTACAAAAAATGGAATTCTTGCCAAAGTAGAATACATATTCATTTCCCAGAGAGCTCGGGTCAAATGGGCAGAGTGTGGAGACAGAAATAATGATTATTTCCATAGTGTTGCATCATCTCATAGAGCTATGATTCGTGTTCATTACTTGGTAACATGATCAATGATTTATCTATCATTCATTCTCATTGTGCTGAGTTTTATAGATCTCTTTTCGGCTTTAATTCTCTTCCTCTCTCAGCACAACATAGAGAAGATATTGGCGATCTAATTCTTTTCTCATGCAAACACTGCATATAAGGTAGAACTAGAATCTGGGTTTTTAGAGAAAGAGATCAAAAAGAAACTCTTTGTAATGCTAAGGAACAAAACCCCCATCCCAGATGGATTCGCTAGAGAGTTTTAGAGAGCCATATGGGAGAATATTGGTGTTCAATTAGTTGAAGTAGTGAAAGAATTTTTCACTACATGTCAGCTGCTACACTAGATCAACATCACAACCATCTCCTTGACCTCTAAGAAGATAGGAGCATACGATTTGGGAGACAATAGACTAATACCTTGCTGCAATGTAATATATAAAGCTATGTCTAAACTTGTTTCAAGGAGACTTCAGTCAATTCTGCCAAGGATGATCTTAACAATGCAGTGTGCATAGGTGCAAGGAAGACTTCTTGTTGAAAACACCATGTTGGCAACAGAGTTGGCTCAAGGATTAATACGGAGAATGATTTCATCAAGGGGAATCCTAATGGTGGATTTAAGGAAAAACTTTAATAATGTTAAATTGGAATTTATCTTGTAGATTTTGGAATGGCAGGCTTTCCACGAAAAATGAAAGCCTAGATAAAACAGTGTATCTCAATTCCTTATATTTTCTATAAATGTCAATTGCCAACTGTGTGGATTATTTAAAGGCTCAAGGGGTGTGCGGCAAAGAGACCCGTTGTCTCCTGCTCTCTTTTTCATGTCTATGGAGGTCCTATCTCAGATGTACAGTAGAAGTTTTGCATATGGTTCCACCCAATGGAAGAGCAACCTCAAATAACTTATTTTTCCTTTGCGAACAACCTCATGGTATTTTTTGATGGGAGCATTCAGTTTTTACAAAGGAATGCCAGGGTATGAGCACCTTTCTAGTCAGCATTAACAAATAAAAATCGACACATGACTTATCAGTTACTACTCAAGAGGTGGCACAAAAGGCAAGTTTTCTTAGCTTTCAAACTGGTACTCTCCTTGTGAGATATCTATGATTGTCATTCTTGCATAAGAGGTTAAGGTAGAGAGATTACTCCCTTTTAATTGTAATGATTCATGGATTCACAAGTTGGGCTACCAAGCTCTATTCATAAGTATGGATTCTTCAATTGATCTTGATATCACAAAGTTTTAACCCTATTATTGTATTGTAAGTGCACAGCAAACAAAGTAGTATAGAAGGGATTAAAACCAAGAGAACAAAGTAGTCATACTATCAATTCATTAAACCAAATTAGAGCTAAGACAAATCAAAGTAATGGTGGTGATTGCAATGAAACAACTATGAAACCAAAACAATGTAAACTCAATAAATAAAAGCATAAAGTTCAGAGAATTCATTAGGAAATCAGAGATTTAAATCATGGAACTACTCATGATAAGTTTAAGACCAATTCTTGACACATACATGATTTTATACCAAACTCATTGTCGTGGCATCGACAACTATATCTACCAAACTAGAATCTTAAACTGTCATTAGGTCCTAAAGATCTAAACACACATTATCGATTAGGTTTGATAAGTCCATAATTAGCTTTAATATCAGCTTTCGTTGGTTAAGGAGTAATTGCTCATCTATGTTCTTTAAGGCAACTAACAAGCACTTTTGGTGAGTTGAATAAACTATGATCAATAAACGACATAGAGAAATGATCCTTTTTAGTAGAAGAATTTAATTCTTGTAATCAATACACATCCTATGTCATGTGACAGTTCTAGTCGATATCAATTCATTATTATTGTTCTTTACTACAGTCACACGTCCCTTCTTAGGAACCATATGTACTGGATTAACCCAATTACTATCAGAAATAGGAAATATGATTCTTGCTTCTAACAGTGTCATTATATCTTTCTTAATAACGTCCCTAAGTTTAGGTTAGGTCTCTAGTTCTCTATAGAGATTTTCCATTCATCAATAAGATGTATCCTACGCATACAAAGATCAGGTGAGATTCCAGTAATATCATTTAATAAATATCCTAATGCTCTATGATACTTGCGAAGTTCACACAGAATTAAAGTACTCTCGACATTGTTCAAGCTAGCACTGATGATAACTGGATAGGTCGAATTAGGTCCAAGAAATGCGTACCTTAGCCCTGCTGGGACTGTTTCAGTTCAATTTTTGGAGCCTTAGACTCGTTCCATGGGTTGTCTGAAGGTGAAGGAAGTGATGGTTTAGGCACATCCAAAGAGACATAAGCTACCATCTTCTTTATTCTATGGCATGAATCCTGCATCTTAGCATACCCCTTCGCCTTATCACTGAGTAAATTGAACTCTGTCTCAGTCTTAATCAGAATGATGTCTAAAAGGTTGTCTGAAAGATTATCCTCTGTCACTTTGTCTGCAATCTCCTCTGAGTCATCTACCATAAAGGTAATTCAATTCAACATAGGTTTCTTCAGCATCTTATCCATCTCAAATTGCATAAACAAGTCGCCTAAATGGAGGTCACTTATCCCATTTTCACATTGATGATCACTCATATAGTTTTCAGGAATGGTCCTCCCAAAATCAAATGATCCCTCAGTTCCTCATTGAGCTCCAAGATAAAAAAATCGCCTAGTACAAAAGCCTTCTTTATCTTGATGTGTAGGTCTTCTAAGACGCCTATAGGGAGCTTCATTGAGCGGTTTGCAGATATCAAATGAAATTTTTGTCCTTTTGAACTTAGTGTACCCTAAACATTGTACAACGGAATATGGCATCAGGTTTACGCTTGAACAGAGGTCGCAAAGAGACCTAGCGAATGTCAATGATCCAATCTGTATTGACAGTAAAAATCACCTATATTCTTAGGCATCTTGTTCTGTAACACAACACTGCACTCCTGAGTGATCATCATAACTTTCTCTTCCCTACGAAACTTGCTTGTAACCAAACCCTTAACATAACTCTTTAATGAGGAAATCATTTGTAATGCATCAACAAAAGGTAGTTTCATAGAAAACTTAGCCAGCATCACCTTGCACCTAACAACCTCTAAATCCTTTCAAGATTTCTTGGGTGAGATTGGATATGGAGTTATGGTTTGACACTCTTTTTACTACTACAAGTACCTTCTGGTTTGACCATAACATAATCTGTTAGGCTGGCTCTGGCTTCGCCTCATCTACACCATTTCTCACCTTGTAATCATCATCGAGGTCTAGATCACGTTACTGATGGTAGGTTTCTTCACGATATGTTCCAGTTGTCGACCACTCCTAAGTGAGATAATATTACATTCCTATCATCCTCCCATCTTGCTCTCGGCGTAGGCTGCTGCTGATTCTCTGTGGTTTGAGCAAACTAGGGATCTAACCTTTGGATATGAGCATCAACGTTTTCATACTTGTTGTTTAGATCGTCGTACACCTTGTGTACCCTTGCGTTGATCTTGCTTGTAGCATTAACCTTTCCCTGAATGAGTTGCTGCAACATTGCCTTAATTTCATCTTGAGAGCTCTCTAGAGGGTTTGATGGTGGGTAAGGTGGAGGGTGAGACTCCTGAGCTGAAGCAACTTAGCCGAATGTTTCACATTGATGTACAACCATCTTCTTTGCTATACTTGTTGCAGTAAACATATCTAGTCTAGCAGTAAGTTCGTCTATCTTCTGAGACTGAATACTGCTTTTGTGCTCAAACTTGCAGCCAATTTTCTCTATCAGGACGAATGCTTCTTCCTTGGTATTGGTCATGAAGTCACCAATGCTAGCAGCATTCAAAGATCTCTTGTATTTCTAGTCTACTCCTTCATAAAAGATAGTAAGTATCTGCTTATCCTAGTACCCATGATGCGGACAGTCTCTCATATAGTCTCTTAATATCTCCCACGCCTCACAAAAGGGTTCATCCTCTTGTTGCTGAAAAATGGAGATTTTGTTCCTCAAATGAGTAGTCTTTGTCTTGGTGAAGAAATAGTCCAAAAAGGCATTTTTAACTGCTACCCATGTGGTAAGCGAACCTGCAGGAAGAGACCTTAGCCAATACAGACCCTTATTCCCCAATCAGAAATAGAATATTTTACATTTAGCATATTCCTCTGGGACTCCAACTGACAATGTGGTACTGCAACTCTCCTTATAGTTTTTGATGTGATCCTAAGGGTTTTCAGCTGGAAGACCATGGAAGGGATACTGCCTAAGCAATGCGATTACTTGAGGATCAAACTTAAAATTATTTCCTTGTCGAGGATGCAGGCAAATCGCCTATAGTTCGACGTAGATTCTGAGTATTCTCTCGTCTCCTAAACTCTTCTATTTCACGCCTCAATGCTCAATCATGATAGTTTCATCCAGACCCTCATGGTCACTATCATAACCCAAATGAATAGTAGGAGTTGGATTGCTCATTGCAACCTACACTATGAAGAAAAACAGAAGTAGATTGTAAGAAAACAAAGACTCAGACTAAAATTCAATTTTAAATTGAATGGCAACATAATTGGCCATCGGCAGCAGCTCCAAAAACTTGATATCACATAGTTTAAACCCTATTATCCTACTCCAAGTGCACATCAAACAAAGTACAATAAAATAGATTGAATCAGCGAGAACCAAGTAGTCACAATATCAATTCTTTAAACCAAACTAAAGATAAGAAAAATCAAAGTAATGGTGGCAATTGCAATTTAAAAGCTAGGAAACAAAATGATGCAAACTAAATAAATAAAAGCATCATGATCAGGAAATTTATTAGGAAACTAGGAATTTGAATCAGGGAACTATTCAGGACAGGTTTAAGAACAATTCTCGACACAAACATAAAGAAATTGGGGAAAATGATCTCTTGGCTCCTTGGTATATCATTGAGTACATTTTCTTTGATAAATAAATTGGTTGCACATGCCACCGTTTACTGTGTTTAATAAGAATGAAATACAAGACTGCATCAACAACTTCCCTCAACACCAGTAGAGATATTGTTAGGAAATAGAATATTTCTTGTGTTTGTATAACAAAATGTTTCCATAAGTGAGAATATTGTGTGAATTAAGGTTTGTCTAATTCACATTGTGTCTATATAAATATGTGTATCATCGTGAATAGAATACAATACACAATTCCCAAACAATTGTCTTCCTCAAAGTTAACATGGTATCCGAGTTAGTGAAATCAATCCTGCAAATCTGTTTGGGAAATCATGACTGAAAAAGTTTTATGCTGATAACTCGTCATTGTTTGTGTATCATCTGTCTGCGTCAGAAAATTCTGGCGTGTTGATCTCTCCCCTCGTGTTGACAGGAGATAACTATGCAGAATGGGCGTCTGAACTTGAAAATGCACTTTGTGCGGAACGTAAGGTTAGGTTCATTGAAGGGATTCTCCCGATGCTTGATGAAAACCTGTAGAAGTCGAGTGGTAGCAAACTGTGAATTCCATGGTGGTTGGTTGGATTCGTGCATCCATCCCACCACATGGTCGTTCTATAGTGCCATTTATACAGGATTCTAGTCAGATGTGGAACAATTTGAAGCAATGTTTCTTGGTAGGAAACAATGTTGTTTGTACTAGTTAAAGGCCAAATCTGCTGCGTGCCGGTAGGGTGGTTTCATAATGATGCAGTACTTTGCTAGGTTGTTATCAATGTAGGAAGAGTTGCTCATGTACAAGACAATTCCTAATTGTACGTGTAAGCCTTTGATATGTTTGTGAAGGGTTCTAAAGAGGAAAACGTGCATCAGTTTCTCATGGGTTTGGACAATCTTCATTTTGGGACTGTTGAACAAATATCATAGGTCAAGATCTTCTTCCTGCTCACAACTCAGTTTATCACCGTGAATCCAAGAATAAAGGCGGTGGCAGTCAAGTCGAACTGCATCAGAGCAGGAGGTTTTTGGCTATGTCGCTAGAACAAAATTAGGTGTTGGAGACTCGTCGGTAGTGAGTGGTGTAAAAGTTGCATTTTCACGCAATAAAAACCCAGTGGTGTGCGATCATTTTGGTAGAAAAGAACATTAAAAACGTGACTATTGGGAAGTGGTTGGCTTTCCAGAGTGGTATACAATACACACCTAGAATAGAGGACAAGGTAGTGGAATAGGGGAAATAGAGGTCATGGACGTGGGCGATCTAATCCACCTCGTGTTAATGCTGTTCAAGAAACACAACTAGCTGCAGTACCTACACTGACCACTGAAAAATGGGTATTTTTAACACTTTTGCTGACGAAGCAAACACCACAACCAATCCACAAAAAGTTGACTGCTAATATACAAACAGGTGAAGTTATCCTTGACACAGGTGCCTCGCACCATATGGCAAGAGACATAAGTCTGCCTCATAGTGTTCATGGTATTGTATCATGTCCTTTGAGCTTTACTGATGGTAGCCATGTAACACTAAGAGTGGTCGTTTATGGTTGTCTAAGAAAATTACTATGTTTGACTTCCTATTTGTGCCGAACTTGAATTGCATATTATTGTTTGTTGCCAAGTTACTAAAATGGACTAGTTGCTTTGATGTGTTTCCTGATACACTGTGTGTTTTACAAGATCATTTTATGAAGATCCTGATTAGAGCTAATGAACAACGAGATGGTGTCTATATTTATCGGGATGTGACAATAGCGAGTGGTCATAGAGTGCAAGCTGCTAAAGATCAAGCTGCTCTGTGGCATCGTAGGTTGGGACGTCCTTTTTATGGTGTTTTGAGATATTTAAGTTTTGTATCCAATGTTTATAGTAATCCAGAGGAATTTGGTGGCTGTGACATTTGTTATTAGTCTAAGCAAACTCGTTGTAGTTGTGATGATCGTACTAATAAAACATCTACTTCATTTGATTTGATACATTGTGATCTTTGGGGGGCCATACCTTGTTCATTTTTTGTGTGGTGCTGCGTACTTCTTTACTATTGTAGACGATTTTTAAGAGCCGTTTGGGTGTACTTGCTTCTTGAAAAAGGGAACTTTGAGTTGTTCTTCCTAATTTTTGTTTAATGGTGCAACGGCAGTTTGAAAAACTGGTGAAGACATAGAACAGAGTTTGTATGTCTGATGCCGTACTTTTACACAAATGGAATATTGAATAACATCATGTGTAGCCACTCCACAATAGAACGGTAGGGTTGAGAGAAAAAATCGTCACATCCTCAATGTATCTCGTTCCCTGTTGTTTCAAGGTAACATGTCGCTTAAGTTTTTGGATGAGAGCATTCTTGATGTTGTTCATGTCATCAATTGGACTCCATCTTCTGTCTTAAAAGAGAAAACACCGTATGAGTTGTTATTTGGTAAGATACCTACGTATGATGGGACTAAAGCATTCCGTTATCTGTGCTGTGCTCACAAAACTGTACGAGACAAAGGCAACTTTGGGCCGAGAAGTCAGAAATGTGTATTCCTTGGTTACCCTTTTAGTATGAAGGGATGGAACATGTATGATCTTGATGTTAATGAGTTCTTTGTTTCTTGAGACGTGGTGTTTGATGAATCTTAGTTCCCATTTGCACTTCAAATGGGAGTGTCACTTGTTATTACATTTGATCCTATAGCAATGACAGATTTGGTTGCATCGTGTGATGTACCTATAGACTCAAGGGGGGGTTTTAATGTGTCTGCACCTGTTGTGGTGGAGCCTATGTCAATTGCAGAAGTCATGCTGCCTATTGCGAATGTGCCAGAAACAAAACAGCCTGAGTTAGTGCATTTTTGAACAGAAACGACAACAGAACAACCTAAGTTAGTGCATGTTCCAACAAAACTGTAACAGAGCAACCTGAACTAGAGCATGTTCTGTCAGCTTTGGTAGAACAACCATTGGGCAGAGGTCAACGTAAAACAACTCCATATGTCCGCCTTCAAGACTAAGTCACATATAACTCTTGTTGTTATCTCGATCAACCAAACACATCTTTTCCTGGTTCCTCATCATTGTCCTCTTCATCGGTCCAAGGTAAGACACCGTATCCTATAGAAAACTATGAAAATGATATTGTGCTTTCCTAGAAACATCAAGCCTTTCTTGCAGCTGTAACAGCATATAATGTACCACAAAACTATGCAGAAGATATTTGTGACAAACAGTGGTGCAATGCAATGTCTGCTGAAGTTGGTTCGCTTGAGGTTGCACGAACAAGGGATGTAACAACGCTGCCTAAAGGAAAAACAGCCATTGATAGTCAGTGGGTTTACAAGATTAAATACAATGCTAATGGAATTGTCGAAAGGTACAAAGCTAGACTTGTGTGTTGTGGCAATCACCAAGTCAAAGGGGAGGACTATGACGAAATGTTTGCACCAGTAGTGAAGATGACCATAGTACGTACTTTTCTTGAGGTTGACATTGCCAAAGTATGGGAGGTTCACGAATTGGACGCATGCAACGTGTTCCTCCATGGTGATCTCGATGAAGAAGTTTATATGAAGTTGCCCCCTGGTTTCAAGTGAGATGATCCAACAAAAGTGTGCCACCTGCGCAAGTCTCTGTACGAATTGAAACAAGCCCCAAGGTGTTGGTTTGCTAAGTTCATACTACCACTCACAAAGTTTAGTTTTGTTCAGTTATACTGAGATTATTCTGTATTTACATACATCAAGGGTGAAAAGAATATTTGTGTGCTCATCTACGTAGATGATCTCGTAGTTGCTAGGAATGATCTTGGTATGTTGACTATCTTCAAGGCATATTTGAGCGAGTGTTTCCACATGAAGAATCTTGGAAAACTCAAATACTTCTTTGTATTGAAATTGCTCGTGGTCTTGATGATATGTTTCTCTCACAACGAAAGTACGTACTTTATATTGTTACTGAAGCTGGTATTCTTGGAGCCAAGCCAGTTTTGACTCATATTGAACAAAATCATAAGCTTATGTCTGAGGATGGACCTGTTTGTACGGATTCTACTGGATTCATACAAGTGGTTGGACGTCTAGTGTATCTTACTATCACGAGATTTGAACTGGTATACAGTGCCTATTTTGTCTCAGGTCATGCACAACCCACGTGTAACTCATTGAGAAGCTGCTATGAGAGTAATATGCAACTTGAAGGGGTGTCTTGGTCAAGGTATTGTACTCAATGTAGATAGTAATTTGTGTGTACACATTTTGTGACTCATATTGGGCTGCTTGTCCGCGAACTAATCGGTCTTTGTCTACCTATGTTGTCTTGTTAGACACATCACATGTGTCTTGGAAGACAAAAAAAAAGAGATCACACGTTGTCTCATTCTTCCGTTGAAGCAGAGTATAGGACGATGGTCGATGCTTTGCATGAACTGAAGTGGATTAAGCGTCTATTAGGTGATCTTGGAGTCACACATGATGCGTCAATGGAGCTCCATTGGGATAGCAAATCCACATCACACATTGTTGTTAATCTAGTGCTTCACGAACGTACGAAACATATTGAGGCTGACTATCACAGTGTACGTGGCACAATACAAGATCTTCTCATTGTTACACAACATATTAACACAAATGAACAACTAGCAGATTTTCTAACCAAAGCATGTAATAGTTCAAGGTTTAGTCATTTTTTGTCCATGTTAGATGTGTGACCCCACTCCAACTTGAGGAAAAAGTGTTAGGAAATAAAATATTTTATGTGTCTGTATAATGGAATATTTCTATAAAAAAATATTATATGAATTAAGATTTGTCTAATTCACACTTGTCTATATATATGTGTCTCATCGTGAATAGAATACAACATAGAATTCTCAAACAATTATCTTCCTCGAATTCATTATTATTGATGTATTCTGAGAGCATATATTCTTACGAAGGGGGAGGGAATAAAATAGATGTCGACAAAGACTGGGTACATAAGATATTTATAATTTATAAATGCGTTTGGAATATTTACATTCAAATCAAATAATAAAAATGAGCTCTGAATGCCGGAAATTAAAGGAAAATGTGTGTAATGGTTCTTATAAATAAAGGAGACCATATTGCTTCATTGTGTTATGCTTTTTTTTTCCATCTTTTATTCTTTTGTTCCTTTGTGGGGTTACCTCCACCACTTCTCTCTCTAGAACAAAAGAAAACACATGAAAATAAAAAAAAATACATTTTAGTATTACACTCCTATATTTTCCGACGAAATAATTTCTATTGAGAAGAAGTATATAGCACCAAATTTCCTTGTCTAAAAGTTAACCGAAAATTTCTATTTTTACAAAAAAATGTTTTAACGTATTTCTACCTAAAATAAAACTTTGAAATCTAGTTCTGCGGTTTTGTAGAGTAAATGGTTTGGTCAAATGCTTATTATCGTCTTTAACTTTCCAACAATGATTCAGTTTCAGTCATATAATCCTACAATTTAAGTACGGGTCAGATTTGTGTGTTGGAAAAAAAAACAGATCTATATTTAATTTTGAGAATTTTTGATGATATATATCTACTCTGAACTATTTCTCCCACCCATATTTTCTATTAGTACATTACTAATTGACTCTGTAGTTCGGCTCCATAAATTTTTCTACTACGTACAAACCATTTACATTATGGTTGAGATATTCAAATGTCTTCTTCCATGCAAACACATGAGATCCAAGTAACTCATACGTACATGACATGGTCAAGCAAAACCTCATTGTGTTTTCAATAATATAATTCTAAATCTAAAGAAAAATCACCATATCCTCCCTCTCTAAATCTTCGTTATTTCAAATTTTAGTTCGAATGCAACGATGTCTTTCTAAAATTCACACTGGTAAGAGTTTGAATATCTTTAATATGAATTATAACCAGATACAATAGAGACATAATAATCAATCAACTTTTTTGTTTCTTTTTGCTTGCAGTGGTAAAGAATCTAAAGCGACTGTAAAGCTTGAACATCTTATTTCTCTATGATGGCTCATATCCTTCTACTTCATAAATACTTAAGAATTAATTGCACTAACCTTTTTTAAGTTTATTCGCCTACACTAAACTAACCATTTTCCACTATCTCTTATCCTCTCACTCCATCCGAAATTACTAATTCACCATTTCATTCTATTTACAAAAAGTATTCGGTTTCAAAACTCTTCATTTTCCACACACTCTCAACTTCAGTTTCTCTCTTCTTTCTCTTTCTCTTCTTCTTGATTTTTCCACTTCCACCATCGCTGCTCTGATTTTTTTGCTCGTTTTCTCTCTGTAAATCTCTGCTTCCCCTTCTTCCTTCTGAGTAATCGTCCTCGTGTGTCTACTTTCAAGCTCGTGGACCATCACCGCCACTGCTTCAAATGACATTTTAGGGCTAACTTTAGGTTCAATCGACCATAACATCTTCTAGTTTCCCATGCACAATTTCTCCACTCCATCTCTTTCTGATACCCCTACATTTTTTGCCTCCCCCACAGTTAAATTGTTGTTTCAGTTTTATAATTTCTGAACCCTAACTCTGTTTATCACATTGTCATTCATGTTTCGCTATGTCAGTTCATGCCATCCCCAACGTTTGTCCCAAAACTTACCCACAACCCTTGACTTGTATTTTTAAATCGATTTAGGGACAAGATTCATAGATTTGTCCACAGTTATTCTTTGGTCATGTATATGTGTAAGTCATATAGGGGACAACCTTCATATAGGGACACAATGCATATTTATGTCCACAATAGCGTATTTTTGTCCTCCACAGATATGTCCTCCATAGATATGTCCAGAAGATTAACAAATCTGTTCACAACCCTCCCACTTCATATATTACACTTTAAATGTTACATATGTGTTTGGCGTGTTTATATATCTTTGCTTTTTCGCTCATTTTTACATACATTGCTTATAACAGACTAATGGCGCCCAAAACTGAAATATTATATTATCCAAGCCAGAAGACGGAGTCTTCAATCTGGAATTGCTACCTACTCGCCTCTTCACTATCGACAGATACCCTGCTGAGGGGAGGATTAATTCTTACTCCAAGCCGGAGTACCTCCTAGACCTAGCTGATGTGTTTGAAGGATAAAAAGAGTTTGAATACCTCCAGAAGTCATGTTTTGGTCCGCTGTTTGATCTTCCTATTCATCGTGCTTCTCTATCACACAAGGTTGTCCACAATTTTTTATGTTGTTCTCTGGTTCCAAAGAAGGGAAACAAAATGTGGTTTGTTTTTTGTGGGCATCCAATACGTTTCTCCTTTCTCGAATTTGGTATCCCCACCTTCCTGCAGTGCGGACCATACCTGGATGATCTTGATGATTTGTCGTGTCCTACCGTTGGAGCAGAGCCATATTAGAACACTTTGATACGTCCAAATACTTTTACTTTTAAATTCTCGCCCACCTTTACCATGATATAACTTTGAACGCCATGCCTTTGTGCTTGTAGTAACCCCATTCTGCCAGGCACATGTGAGGTTGATATATCGTGGCAGACGAAGCAAACAATCACGCTGTTGACTATGTAATGAGTCTCATTGAGGATAATTTTACTTTCACTAAGACCATGTGGCGTGGTGGGCTCTCTGGACTTCTAATGTTGACCCCCCACAGTCTTCCAAAATAGGTGGTGTGATTCGGGCTACACCCACCTCCTAGGTTGGATCCTCCGACCAAACTGTGTTGCACAAATTCATTATGAAGTGTGTGAAGGACAAAGTCTAGGAGCTGTTTGTCATCGAGCACAGGTCCATTACTAACTTCATGGGAGCCGAGGTTGCAAGGATCATTGCCAAGAACAATTCGTCCCCCACCAGTTCTGGCTCCTCACAAGATATGCCCAAATAATTTGTCCCCCATAGTGCTGTAGACATTATTTCTCTAGTTTACCAACCCTCCGTGGACAGACAACAATCTGCTGGAAAAGGGTCACAATTCCTCAGAACTGTACACCAAATGCTATCTCATGTAAACCAATCTCTTATCAAATTTACAGAAGATGACTACCCTGCACACAGCGCGACTTCAGAACAAGATATCAAGGAGGAGAACACAGACCAAAATATCAAGAATCAGGACATTTCCTTCCAAAATACCCAAAATCAAGACATGCACACAAATGATATTCCCTGGTTTAAAGGCCCTGCTAATGATGCAGTTGATGCCGGTTTAGAGCCCATTAAAACCAATGTCTGCACGCCTGTAATCTAGTCCCTCTTCAAATTTGGTGCTCAGGACCAGACTAATGCTAATACCGACCAAGAGAACATTATGGACACCAATTTGAAAGATTTCCGTAAGATAGACATCCATTCTGATCCCCACAGATGATTCCTTTTCTAGTGCAAAATATGATGTTGTACCCTCGAATCAGGCAAATGATCCCATATAGGAGAAATATAAAGATGTCCCAGAAGTTCTTAAATCAATAAACAGCGATGAAGAAGACTCTCCCAACCCAGTACATGTGAGCAATTTCCCTCTCTTACAATGTTTTGTCTATGTACTCTCACTTACAAGCTTTAATTAACCTTCTTATGTATTATCTCATCTAGTTTGCTGGTAAAAACAACCCTCCCAAGGTCCATAATATCGGTCATCACGAAGCAACAATAACTCCCAAAGTGATAGTGGTTTTTTTTTTATTTCCACACATTATCTAATCTTCAATCTTGTCAGACTTCCGAGGATTGTCCACTCGGAGACAAAAAAATGGAGGCCCAACATAACGAGAAGACGACCCAAAAAAAGGTATCCACACAACTTTATGTCCAGTTGACGGTCCCTTATGCACTATATTAGTAACCAAGTTTCAGGGTGCTTCTCCAAGAAAGAGATGGAAACTTTTCGATTCTCCATCTCTCCTCCCTGCTAGAAGGACCAAAGTTCTACCAGCTAGATTCTGCCAGTCTAAGTCCTCTCCAAAGTTGCAAAGCACAAGAAGAAAATAATGTCCTTACTTTCTAACTTCCGAGGGAAGTAAGTCTTCCACATCCTCTTTCATGTTTTTCTAATCTGCATGAATTGCAAGTCTTCCGCATCCTCTTTCAAGTTTTTCTTATCGGACGAATTTACATTTTCTTGTAGGAAATTACATATTGATGGTCACTCTGTGAAGAAGTCCTTCTTCAAGGACATCATGTCCCCCAAACATGGCTAAATTCAAGTGTACGCCAACTTTTACGACTGCCACTTGTCAAAAAAACACTTCATAGTATTCACCATTCATTTTCACGTGTCAATGTTTGGCAGCACAAGGAAGTTCTTTTAAGTCTAACATGGCGATGTAAGGGTGAACAATATATCAAGAAGAAGATTGCAGTTCTAGACACATGGTTCACATCAATTATATGCAAGGACTACAAGCGGATTTCAGCCACCGAGAAGAAGGCATCATTTGTCTGGCACAGTGTTATACGCAATTATAAGACCGGTATAGTGCCGAGCCGCTTTTCCAAACTGAAATAGTTTATCGATTGAAATAGTTTGTCGATTGAAATAGTTTGTCGATGTTGACACGGTGTACACACCAATGAACTGGGGCAAAGGACACTTGGTCATGCTTGTCATTGATCTCAAAGGAGTGGTTATTATGATTTTTGACTCCTTCGTCGATGCTCATGTGGAGAAGAAACTCCCCAACATAATGAATCCCATCATTGAAGCCCTTCCCATTGCAATCAAAGACATATGCGGCCATTGGAAAGACGATTTTTGCTTCCTTGATGTCTTCGATCTACATGCCCAGGATGTCTTCGAGAAATTTTTCCATCCTTTCAGGGGATCGCTGTCCTTGTTTACCCTTTTCTTCTAAACTTCCCAGTATCTTTTCCACTATGACTGTTATTTCTTGCTGTTCACAACGTTTATTAGCTTTCTCTTTAAAACTATTAAACTAGCAAATGGTTATGTCAAATCTTCTCTCTATTTACAATGTCAAATATTCTCTTATCGAGACATTGAACTCATTCAACACCACACTTTTTGCTAACATCATTACACAAATCTAACATTCCAAGCACCAGTGTAACTCTTATCATTTGCATAATTTGTCCACAAAATCATGGCATTTCTCACCCCTTTAACAACTGAGTGCATTTCTAGTCCCTTCCCTCCTTATCTATTTAATACAACTCACTCTTAATCTCTATTTTTCATACCTTATTCCTCATTGCTCCCATGGATTTCACAGATACTTTTACTCTCTTTCATCTCCCTAACCATATCCTTCTTGTTGAAGAAAACAATCACAAAGTAACAAAAAAACAAAAGTAAAAGACACAGAGATTTAACGTGGTTCGATCAAACTGATCTACGTCCACGGCCGCACTAGGCAATTCGCTTCTCGGATTAAAAATTCTACTTGTTTTACAATTACATTGGGATATATATATATAGAGAGATTTGGGCCATATGGTCCCCTGCTCAGCGTAGGGAACCAAAGAGTTCCTGGCAAATCAGTCTCCACAACTCAACACTTCTATCCATCACAAAGTCCATCGCTTTTAATGATTTCAGAGACCTTTTCCAGATCCGGGCCTCTTGTTACAAGGGTAGGCGTTTAGCAAGGAAGAAATCTGTCTTGCGAGTTGCTTCTCTAACCATGTTTAGGCAGCAACCTGAATTGATCAGCTGAGGATGCATTTTATGTTGGCCATGTTTTCAAGTATAAATCTCAGTTCAGTTACGATGTTAGTATTTATGCTATTAAAAGACTCTTTCACACTAAGATTGACAATTCTGACAATAGGCATATAATTGCAATTTATAGCGACACAAATTGTGACTGGAAAATTTATGCAAGAGTTCTATTGCCTGCACCATTAATTAAAGTACGCAAAATTCAGTTGAAACATACATGTGTTGTTTTTTTACTCAAAGTTCAATAAAAATGCTACGGCTGAAGTCCTCGCACACTTGCTTCGCACTAAATTTGGTAACGGGAAGAAATGTACACGGGCTTGCGACATTCTTGACATTGTGTTATCTGAACATAACGCTAAGATTTTCATATCCTAAAGCTTGGCATGCGAAGGAGATTGCAATATCTAGAGCTCGTGGTAACGAAGAAGCTAGTTACAAATTACTTCCTTCATATCTACACCTCCTCAAGTCATCAAACGCTGGAACCATTGCAAACATAGAGACTGAGACCTCTCAAGAAGGAGATTTTTTTATTCAAGTATCTCTTCTTAGCATTTGGAGCATATGTTTTTAGGTACAATTACTTGCGAGAAGTGGTTGTGGTTGATGGGACATAATTGAAAGGTAAGTACAATGGTTGATTACTTACAGCAAGTTATCAAGATGGTAATATGCAGATTTTCCCACTAGCATTTGGTGTAGTTGATGGAGAAAACGATGTTGCGTGGTCTTGGTTCTTCAAACAGCTCCAATCTTTTATACCAGACCATAGTAACCTATTTTTCATTTCAGATAGACACACTTCTATATACACTTCACTTACTGATGTATTCCCTCTGGCTCACCATGGAGCCTATGTTGTCCACCTAGCTTGCAATGTGAATCACCGATTCAAATCCGCAAGATTAGCTACTGTTGTCTCAAAGGCTGCTCGACCTTTTATTTTTGGCTCTTTAAAATACTGATTTTCTGAAATTAAACAACGTAGCCCTGAGTGTGCAAAGTATCTTGAAGAAATTGGATTCTCACATTGGGCTCTTGCCCATTTCCCAGGTCAACACTACAATTTGATGACTAATAACATCGCTGAATCATTCAACTCAGCTATAGGTAAAGCTGTGTCTTTTCACATTGTGCCACTGATCAAATTCATTAGAATAATGTTAATGGGTTGGTCCTCCATGCGCCGAAAACCTATATCTAACTCTTCTTCTGTTTGCACTCCTAAAATAGAAGCAAAACTTATTGCCTATCTTTATCTTGCAACCGCTTGTGCTGTTTAATCTTCTACAAGTTTGGTTTACAAGGTCAACGATGGTTTGGCGTTTGTTTTCAGAGTCAATTTTTCTAAGAATTCATGTAGTTCCAAGGTTTACGATGTCTTGCACATTCCATGTTGCCACGTACTAGCGGTTGCAGGGGTTATAGACATAGACATTTATTCACTCGTTGCTAAATTCTACTCTTCATAGTATGGTCTTATTTTTACGAAGCCTCCATCGCACCTGTTCCTAATGGACAAGACACAGATCTTCTGTTGTCTATACCAGACACCATTATTAAGTGACATCTTACTCAAAGGCTTGTAGGCAGACCTTATAAACAAAGAATCATGTCTAGAGGAGAGTTCTCGGTCAGTTTGTCACATCTGTTCTCTTTTTTACAGTCTATTGAATTAGAATCTCATCTTCTCTCAACTTTTTTACAATTCATTTCCCAAATCATGCTTTCCAATCACGTTTCTCATCTCATATTTTTCAGATGGCACACTCTACTAGAAACCAAAAGTGCAGCCGGTGCATGGGCTCTGGACACAACCGAGCCACCTGCAAGAATCCAATCTAACATTTGCACAATTTCAAACTGCCATTGTCCACCACCACTTTTGTCTACTCTACTAAATATGTCAACCAACCCTTTTGAACACAATGTTACTATGATCAACATCTTTCTGTTGGGCCAAATTATTTGTATCGGCCCACCAACTCTTTTGAACTTAACGTATTTGTTTTTTTGTTCATTGTTGTCCTATATGTCACCTTTTGAATCATCTCATTATTCCTACATATTTTTTCGCAGTTACTTTGTGCTAGGATCATTTGGGTAAAACACCTTCTAACCCATTTTTACAAAAGGTGTACTAGGTAGAAGGTTTGTAAAAAGGGCTAATTCCTTATAATTAAATTCTCAAAGTGGCTTCCATTACTTAATTATAAAGACGACAAACAAAGTGAAAGAATAAAGGGACAATTATGAAAACAATAATTGTAACCCTATTTTTTTCTTTCATCTCAAACTATAAAGATAAATCATAATGTTCGAGGATTACATTTTATACAATAATAAAACTGGCAGAATATATAAATATCTCCATATACTATAACCCAAAAAAAGAGAAATTATTAAAAGACAAAACTTGAAAATAATTTAAAGAAATAATAACTTAAATAATACTACAATATATCATAATTACTCAAATAATCTTCTATCTTGTGACATAAAAATTGTTGTTTTAAGTTTTATAACAATAATGCCACTCAGCTAAGAAAAACTAATTTTATTTTTAGGATGACGATTTCTGACAAATTGTGTTTCCGTTGTCTTCTAGGTTTTTGCTCTCGTTTGGATGTTGTTTTTCGTGAGATGATCGTTACGATGTGATTCATTTTGTCTTCAAGGAGGATTCAATTGAATCCATGGCTATTTGTTAGGATCTTTGGTGAAGATTATCTAGGGGTTGAGACCCGAATGGTTGATCGGCCTCTTTTGAGATTCTCTAAGAGTTTCGATGGTTTTAATGAATCAAGGAGAAGACACTACAAGAAAACAGGTGATTTGCGACGGAAATTTGCGAAGGATATTTTGTGTGGCAAAAATTGCGATGGATTTGCGGCAAACTTGCGACGTATGACAAAATATCGCAAGAACGTCGCAAACTTGCGACGGAGATTTTTGCGTCGCAAAACCTGCGACGAATTCGCGACAGACTTGCAACAAATTTCACTTCGTCGCAAATCCGAAGCATATTTGCGACGTATTTGCAATAATTTTTTTCTGCTGCATCTTTTGTGACGCATTTGCGATGGCTCTGCAACATTTGCTACAGTACATCACAAATGAGTAGCAAATTTTACTTCTTTCCCTATAAATAGACCCAATGGGAGATTGTAACTCCACACCAAAT
>OVBA01003135.1:0-29742 GCA_900406435.1 Lepidium aucheri | reverse complement strand
TTCAACGGTGAAGAACTCTCACCAGGTGGATCGTCTTTGAGAACGTAATTTCGAGCTGATCTCCGAACTAACTTTCTATCTTTCATGAATCTAGTCTTTGCCATCAAAAAATCGATTTAGGTCTGAGTTAGAGAGAATAACTCAAAATCGATTTGGGATTTTTGCAAAATTAGGTTTTGTCGTAAGCAACGAAGGTTGCTAATTAACTCGTAATTGTTAGAGGGTATATTCGATTTGCTTTCATTAAAATTTTGAAAGTGCTGCTAGTTCTAGTGGCAAACGTCCTTCATTTTCTCCTTGAATATGCTGGTTCGAAACTCGTAACCCCAATTTTACCAAATTGGTGTTTTTGTTAGCTTGTAATAGTTCAAGTGGCAAACATCCCTCACTTTCACCTCAAGTGCATGAGTTCGAAGCTCATCTTCAATATATTTTAATTCAATATTTTTGAACAGTAACGGAGTAATTAGCATATGTTAAATTTTCTGTTAAGCTAACTAACGGTATGCTTATTTGGGCATGTCAACATGACTTGCATAAAATAAATGACAAGTCAAAAATAATTTAGAGTTTTTTTGGTCAGTGAAAAAGTTTTTGATTTATTTGGCAATTCCTGAAAAGTTAAGGTTTTTTTTGGCCGATTTTCCATTTTGGATTTGAAAAGAAAAACAGATTCCAAAAATATTTTTTTTGATTCTCTAGTTTTATGAAATAAGTGATAATAATATCATTTTGAGCGTCTCATATAAGCGAGATAAAACAAATGAAAACTGTAACAATATGAAAATATTGGACAAATTAGATAGTAGAAAATTAGTAAAATCCAATGAAAAATCCAAAACCATTAAATTTTACGGTCATGCTTCTGATTAAGTTTCTCCGAAAAGGACAGGAGACAAAAGCAAGTGATCAAGTTGGAGATACAATACACATTTTGTTGGGCCAACGATTTAAGGGTATTAAAGTCATGTGGTTTAATGGATCTAATTTTGGTTTTAGGTGAATGAGAAATGAGAATTGGGTTATAAAGTCTCAAAACTTAAGTTGCTAAGTTAACCTAATTGTACCTCTAAATCAGTTCCAAATTTTGTAGAACTGATAAGATCACGTTCAAAAAATAATTTTATTGTGAATCTCAAGTTTAGGAAGAGATAAGATCACGTACAAAATTTGAGCCGACTTATCATTT
Organism: Lepidium aucheri; assembly: GCA_900406435.1. Lineage (NCBI taxonomy): Eukaryota > Viridiplantae > Streptophyta > Magnoliopsida > Brassicales > Brassicaceae > Lepidium > Lepidium aucheri. The sequence goes on along the minus strand of OVBA01003135.1, from coordinate 28,553 downwards.
CTCTTTCTTGCCTATAAAAGGAGAGTTCTGGACTCATTCAAGGCATACCTCTCATAATTTCTTCTCGTGATCTAAAATCTAGTTCACTTCTTGAATTGAAAGTCTGAGAGTGTAGAGTAGACGATCAGAATTCGCAGATTCTATCTTTGGGTGTACCTCAACAGTCTAATCACACAGTTCTATCCTAGGACTCAAAAACGCAATCAAACCGAGTACACAGCGGGCGTTTATTGAGTTAAGATAACGAGATTTGTCTCAGCTTTGTGTTGTTACCTTAATCGTTTTATTTCGATTATTGCTTTTATTTTGCTTTAACCTTTCATTCGAGTTTATGGATTCAGTCTTAACTCAATAAATCCGCCTTTTTAGAAATGATCTATAAAGTTCGGATTAGGTTATTGTTTTTGAAACCTGCTTCATTAAAATCGAATTAGGTCTAAAATCAATTCAATTTTGTTTTGTACTTTTAGACTAACATTTTTGTAGGTTTAAGTTTAAATAAACAGTATCTGCTATTTCTTTTGGTTTAAGCGGATCGTTTATTTTAAACTATTGAATCATTACTCGATTTTAATAAACAAAAACAATAAAGTTTGTTTTTGATATTATTAATCACGTTTGCTCAAATCGTTGGTAAAAGCATTCACGGGGTGTTCTGATTTTTAAAAAATCAAATTGTTATCATGAAATTGTGATCAATGGATCACAACGATGGTTTAAGGAAACCAACTTTGATTTAATAATAAAAAAAACGTGATCAAATCGTAAAACGATTATTGGTCCAAGTTGATGTTGTGTGACGTTCTCGTCTTCACGTTCGTCTACGTTTTGATGTCAGCTAATCAAAATTGGTTCTGATTTGACAAACCGTGATCGAATATTAATTCTGGGCTGTACCAAATTAACTTTGGTATTTGTCGTTTGGTTAGTGCCAAATTAGATACGTGATTAATATTATAATCAAACTCTCATTGGTTATGATTTTGGTCTACATCACGTGAACCACCTTTGGTTTACTGGAAAAAAAAATTTTGGTCAACGTGATCAACATGATCAAATTTGGTTATGATTTATATGATCGACGTGTTTAAACGTGAGTAGATCTTGACCTTCGTCAAAATTAATTTTAGTATTTAAACAAGAGTTGCAAATTTAAATAAATTCTGCAGATTGTTTATTTAATTAATCTTATATATTATTTTAAAACAGGATTTGCAAATTTAAATAAACTTCTGCAAATTATTTTAAATTATTTTTAAAAATGACATCATATAAAAAGATGATAAATACAATGTTGCAGGAGTTTGATTTACCCCAGAGAATTTTAGGGGAGGGGGGAAGCACTGTTTACCACGAATTACATCCTCAATAAAATTCCACACAAAATCACCGGGAAGACTCTCTATGAGCTTTGGAAAGGATCGCCACCTTCGTATAAATACCTCAAAATGTGGGGGTGCATAGCAAAAATAGCAGTTGCTCCTCCTAAAAAGGTCACAATTAGACCAAAAACTGTTGATTGTGTATTTTTCGGATATGCACATAATAGTTCTGCCTATGGGTTCTTGGTTATCAAATTAGAGATACCTGATATCCATGTCAACACGATCATGGAATCCAGAAACGCATCTTTCTTTGAACACGTGTTTCCCTATAAGGATAAACAAAATCCTAAGAGAGCTCGTGAAGAAAGAGACGACACGAGTCATGAGCCTGGTACGTCTAGAACTTCTCAATCTAACTTGGAAAATCAACAAGATGAACCTAGACGCAGCAAAAGAGCTCGTCGGGAAAAATCTTATGGTGATGATTTCTTGACAATTTTCCTTGTTGAAAATGAACCTAGGAAAGCAGCTGGGCCAGACGCTTCATCTTGGAAAGCAGCTGTCAACAGTGAGATGGACTCTATTATGTAAAACCATACTTACGAGTTAATTGATCTCCCTGAAGGATTTAAAGCATTTGGATGCAAGTGGATTTTCAAAACAAAGTTGAAAACTGACGGCTCAATAGTTAAGCACAAGGCCAGACTCGTGGTGCAAGGATTCAGACAAAAAGAAGGTCTAGATTTCTTCGACACATATTCTCCNCGACACATATTCTCCGGTGACGAGAATAACCTCCATCAGAATGCTGATATCAATCGCAGCTTTAAGAGACTTGGAGATTCATCAAATGGATGTAAAAACTGCCTTTCTAAATGGAGATTTAGAAGAGAAAATTTACATGAAACAACCTGACGGATTCGTTGTTCCAAGACAAGAACATAAAGTCTGTCGACTTGTTAAGTCATTGTATGGCCTTAAACAAGCTCCAAAGCAATAGCATGAAAAGTTTGACAATGTGATGATGTCAAATGGCTTCAAGATAAATGAGTGTGACAAATGTATCTACATTAAGAAAACAAAAGAGGCATATGTGTTGCTCTGCTTATATGTAGATGACATGCTATTTATTGGAAGCAACAAGGACATAATCCAACATACTAAGAACTTACTCAACAATAGGTTTGACATGAAAGACATGGGTCTTGCTGATGTCATCTTAACTCTAGATGGAATCATTCTGTCTCAAGGTCACTATGCTGAAAAGATTCTTGAAAGGTTTAAGATCTATACCAGTGGAATCGCGAAAACTCTAATAGACTCTCAACTTCACTTGACCAAAAATTCAGGTGAAACAGTGTTACAGATAGAGTATGCACGTGTAATAGGAAGTCTTATGTACTTAACTAATTTTACTCAGCCTGATCTGGCATATGCAGTCAATGTACTAAGTCGTTACACAAGCAATCCAGGACAGAAACACTGGAAAGCCATAACTAGAGTACTAAATTACTTACAGTATTCAAAAAGTTTTAGGCTGCATTATGGTAGAGAACCTCAAGTATTGGAAGGATACAATGATGCTAACTGGATTTTCGATTCCAAAAACTCGAAATCCACAAGTGGATATATCTTTACTTTAGGAGGTGCAGCAATATCTTGGAAATCTTCCAATCAAACTCTGCTAGCTCGATCCACTATGGAGTCAGAGTTCATCGCTTTAGATAAAGCAGCAGAAGAAGCAGAATGGCTTCGTAATTTTTTAGAAGACATTCTGATGTGGGAGAAACCTGTGTTGGCACTATGCATTCACTGTGATGTCAATCTGCTATAGCTTGAGCATAGAATAATCTCTATAATGGCAAATCTCGTCATATAAGGAGACGACATAAGATCATTAGACACTTGATCTCAACTAGTGTAATTACCATTGATTACATCAATNACATCAAGTCAGCTGACAATCTAGCAGATCCTTTTACCAAAGGACTATCTCGAGATCAAGTAGAAAAATCATCAAGAGGAATGGGTTTAAAGCCTATGAGTTAAGAAGATGTCTGGTGAAAACCCTACCTACATGACTGGAGATCCCAAGAAGTAGGTACAAAGGGACAACAAAATCAGAAAATATCTTCAGAAGTGCACTGTGAGTATTACAACTCTACCTAGTTCCTAAAGATGATAAACAGTGCAACCTGTAGAAAGTTGAGGATAAGTTTTAAAACTTTTAATGATTTGAGTCCAATATTTGGTTAACAAGTGAAGTATTACAGCTTACTTCTGAACATCCAAAAGTTTGTCAAATCACCTAGTGAGTGTGAAATAAAGGATGTTTCTAGGAGAATGAAAGTAAGGCTATATTCTCTAAGTTCACTCATGAATTACCAGGCAAAGTTCAAGGTCATAATTAACACAATAGAGAACTTAGTTCTACTAGAAAATGAGTTGGGTTATATGTGTTGTCTAGGTTTACACTAAACTTCCGAGTGGTTTATGACATCATGTTCACCTCCTGGCCAAGTAAACCCGACATATATCAACAATGAATGGTTCAAAGCTGAAAAATGTTACTTACTCATACACAATACATTTTCGTCTACACTCTCGAAAGTGTGTCAGTCTGTCTAATCTATAGGATAAGTCTAGTCAGTAGAGTCTATCAAGTCATCAGTCATATGTCTAGAGTCATTTCTATTCATGTGGGAGATTGTTGGGCCAACGGTTTAAGGGTATTAAAGTCATTTGGCTTAATGGATCCAATCTTGGCTTTAGGTGAATGAGAAATGGGAATTAGGCTATAAAGCCATGTAACTTAAGTTGCTAAGTTAACCCTAATTGTGCCTCTAAATCAGTTCCAAATTTTGTGGAGCTGATATGATCACATTCAAAAGATAATCTTATCGTGAACCTCAAGTTTAGGAAGAGATAAGATCACGTTCAAAATTTGAACCGACTTATCCTCTCTATTTCTTGCCTATAAAAGGAGAGTCCTGGACTCATTCAAGGCATACCTCTCATAATTTCTTTTCGTGACCTAAAATCTAAGCATTCCCTTCTTGAGTTAAAAGTATGAGAGTGTAGAGTAGACGATCAGAATTCGCAGATTCCATCTTTGGTGTACCTCAACGGTCTAATCACACAGTTCTATCCTAGGACTCAAAAACACAATCAAACCGAGTACACAGCGGACGTTTATTGAGTTAAGGTAACGAGACTTGTCTCAGCTCTGTGTTGTTACCTTAATCATTTTATTTTGATTATTGCTTTTATTTTGCTTTAACCTTTCATTCAAGTTTATAGGTTCTACACATTTCACTGCAGTTTGAGGACTCAAATAACTGCTCCAACTTGGTATTGCATCAAAACACGGTGAACTAAAACCTTAAACCAATGAATATGAGGACTCAAATCAGTGATTTAACCTAATTCTGTGGCTGCATTGAGTTCAGGAAATACAATTTACAATTCAAAGGGATTGTACCCAAAAAAGGAAATAAAATTTCCAAAGCTACAATACACATTTGATTAAAATTATAATCGAATCCATAGCAGCAAGAAGAAACTTCGTTTCAAATACATTTGTTTTTTGCTCTATTCATTTCTACACAATCAAATTAGCAAAGAAGAAACCACACCCACCAATAATAGAGTAATTTAATTGAAACGTAAGGCATGAAAATACCTAAAATGTGGAGATCCTCGATCGTCGGAGATTTGCTTCGGCGACATTGTTACATTTAGGATAATTGCCTAATATCTTTGTGTATATTCTTTTAGCTTAGTCACCAAGTTCTCTTATCTTGGTCACCAAGTTCCTTTACCTTAGTCACCAAGTCTTTTAGCTTGGTCACCAAGTCTTTATGTAACTATATATACATACCTTATATCAATAATAAAACCAAGCCTTTCTACACTGATTGGCATGGTATCAGAGCCAAAATCGATCTAAAAAACCTAAAATCCTATTTCTATTTTTCTAAATCTAGCCTTTATTTTCTTCTCATCGAAGAAAACCTTAATTCATCATTACTATGGCACCCGATCTACCCTCATCTTCTTCTACTAAGGATTTGATCACATCCTCTCCATACTATCTATCTACTAATGATCAACCTCATCACGTCATCATCCCATTCCTTCTCGACGGTGATAATTATGAAAAGTGGACTAAGATAGCAAGAAACAACCTCTCTGCAAAATTCAAACTCGGATTCATTAATGTAACTATTACCAAACTCGCCGATGATTCTCCAGATCTACCTCAATGGGTTCAGCTTAACTCCATATTATGTGGTTGGCTTTACGCTAGCCTTGATCCTAAAGTTCAGAAAGTTATTTTGTTTGTTGATAACGCCAAGGTTTTATGGGATAATCTAAAGACCGGATTCTCCATCGACAATGCTTCAAGGGTTCACCAAATAAAGTCCGCTATCTCCGCATGTGCTCAAGATGGTGAGAGCATTGCAAATTACTTTGGAGAAATCAAAGTCATGTGGGATGATCTTGATGATTTTGAGCCACTCATAGAGTGTTGTTGCAAAGCTGCATCATGCACTCAACACATCAAACAGGAACATCATTGAGGCCTTGAACATATTCACCAATTTCTCATGGGGTTGGACTCTTCTTGTTTTGGTACTACGTAAAGTAACATCCTTAGTCGCTTAAATCACGACATAGACATGACACTAGATCATGTTTACTCAGAAGTCATCGCTGAAGAAAGACACTTGACCGTTGCATGGAGTAAAGAAGAAAGAATTGATGCCGTCGGATTTGCTGTCAAAACAGGAGTCAATGCCATAGCTTCAGTTGCTCGTCAAAGTCATGGTCCTTGCACTCAATGTGGCCGTACAAACCATTCGGTAGAGACATGTTTTGAACTCCATGGATTACCTGATTGGTGGATTGAGAAATACGGAGAGACTCGAGGTGGTTTGCGCGGTGACAACACCAAAGGTCGTGGACGAGGCTCTAACCAAGGTCGTGGACATTGTTGTGTTTCATCCTCTGCTCGAACCAACAATGCACAAGTTTATAGCAACAAGACGTCAGCCATTCCGGGAGTAAGTACGGAAACTTGGTCTGCGATTATCAATCTACGCAAGTCTGATCAATCTCAAACTCATGACAAACTCTCTGGTAAGGAGTCATGTGTTGAATTTCTACTTGATTTGGGTGCATAACATGACATGACTGGTGATGATGATCTTCTCGTGGATATTCATGATATCCCTTGATATGTGATTGTTCTTCCTAATGGGAAACACATATTCGCTACTAAGAAAGGGACTATGTTACTTGGCGATGAACTCAAGCTTACTTGAGTTTTATATGTTCCTGATTTATCATGCACTCTCATAGCGTTGGCTTGTTTCCTTCGTGAACACTCTTATTATGCTTTGTTCACTGACCAATATTGTGTTATATAGGACCGCACTTCGAAGATGCTGATTGGAGCAGGTGAAGAGAGAGATGGGGTTTATCACTTTCATGGTGCAATCTCAGCAAAGGTCAATCAAGTTACGCACATTAGCATAACTCGTTGGCATAAGCAATTGGGACATCTGTCTAGCAAAGTTCTATCAATTTTTCTATCTACTTTACCAAGTTTCAAGAATAAAAGTAGTGATAGTGATAGTTTCTGCAAAGTTTGTATTCAAGCAAAGCAAGCAAGAAATGTTTTTTCTAAAAGCATTAATAAAGCAGAATCAAGTTTTTCTTTAATCCACTGTGACATCTGGGGACCGTATAAGCTTGACTCCTCCTGTGGTGCTCATTAATTTCTTACTATTGTTGACAATCACTCTAGTGTAGTATGGGTTTTGTTAGTGCTTACAAAATCTAAAGCGGCTCCGATTCCGAAACAATGCATCGCCATGGCTACTCGCCAATTTAGGAAAATAGTTTACACTATAAGAAGCGATAATGGGAGTGCATTCTTAAGTCTTCGAGGTTTCTTCAAGGAAAAGGGTATTCTTCATCAAACTTTGTGTGTATACACGCCTCAACAGAATGGGTGAGTCAAAAGAAAACATCGACATATTCTTAATATTGCTCGAGCTCTCCTCTTTCACGCCAAGCTTCCTACAAAGTTTTAGGAAGAAAGTGTACTTACTGCGGCTTATTTGATAAATCGTACTCCTATTTTGCTGCTACGAGATTGTACTCCTTATGAGATATTACATTCCAAGCCTCCTTTGTATGAACATCTTCGAGTGTTTGGATCTTTATGCTTTGCTAAAAGGCACTCTCCTCATAACGACATATTTTAAGAATGAAGTCAGAAGTGTGTGTTTATGGGCTATCTTCATAATCAAAAGGGTTGGAAGGTGTATGACATCGAAAAAGAGGACTTATTTATATCTCGTGATTTGGTGTTTCAAGAAGCTATTTTTCTGTTTTCTACTATCTCTATGGATACAGATCAGATAATCAATCTTCCCCTTCCGATGGTATCTTAAGATGACGCTGCTGTATCTAACTTGGAGCCTACCTCTTTGGAGGATAGGGGGAGTTCACCTCCCACCACACTGTTATCGATGTCTCCTACTCCTCTTGTTGATAACGCAGACTCACCGGAGGAAGCTGCACCAGTTGTTGATGAAACAGAGGTTTTTGATGAGGGTACTGAACCTCTTGGTCGTGGTCTTTGATCTAAGAAGCCATCAGTATGATTTGATCCTTACGTCACATATTCTGCTCGTAGTGACCAAACCCTCATCTCTCTCAAGTCTGATTCCACTTCGGCATCTTCAGGTATGATTTTTTATCCTATAACACAATATGTTTCATATGATAAGTTTAGTTCTGCACATCAACATTTTCTCGCAGCTATTACTCTTGTTGATGAACCTGTAACGTACAAACAAGTCGTTCAATTACTTGAATGGCGCGAGGTAATGCGCAAGGAGATTGATACATTGAAACAAAATCAGACATGGACTTTGGCGCCATTGCCACCGGGGGTTAAAACTATTGGTTCCAAATGGGTTTATTGGTTAAAGTTTAACTCTGATGGTACTCTTGAAAGGTACAAAGCACGGTTATTGCTCTTGGGAATCATCAAAAAGAAGGCGTGGATTTTTCTGATACATTTGCTTTTGTTGCAAAGATGCAAATTGTTTGTATACTTCTCGAAGTTGCTGCAGTAAAAAATTGGGAGCTTCATCAAATGGATGTTTATAACGCATTCTTACATGGCAATCTCGATGAGGATATTTACATGAAACCGCCGCCTGGTTTTCTACCTGCTGATCCATCTCTTGTTTGTAAGCTCAAGAAGTCGATATATGGCCTTCGTCAATCTCCCCATAGCTGGTTTTCTAAGCTTTATTCGGCTTTGCTCAACTATGGCTTTGTTCGTTCTTATTAAGATAATTCCCTATTCGCTTATACTACAAGATCGGTTCTGCTTCATGTACATGTATATGTGGATGAATTGATTATCTCAGGCAATGATTCCGTAGTCATTACGTCATTTGAAGCCTATTTGAGCCATTGCGTTGAGATGAAGGATCTTGGTGCATTGAAGTATTTTTCGGTCTTGAAGTTGCGCGAGGACCTGATGGCATCTACCTTTCACAACAAAAATACTGTCTCGATATTATTGATGAATGTGGGATCTCTGGTTCTCATCCCGTGGATACTCCTCTTGAACAGAATCATCGTCTCTTGTCATCCACAAGCAAGCCACATCCGGCTCCAGACCAATGTCGACGGCTAATGGGTCGGTTGGTATATCTTACTCATACTCGCCTAGAGCTTAGTTATGCGGTAAATATTCTAGCTCAGTCAATGCAAACTCTGCTTGTTGATCACTGGAATGCCGCACAATGCCTTGTTCGGTATTTAAAAAATACTCTGTGTCAAGGTATTGTGTTATCATCTCGTTCTAATCTGCAGATTAATGCATTTTGTGACTCTGATTTTAATACGTGTCCGAAAACTTGTCGGTCTCTCACTAGTTATATGGTCATGCTCGGTGATTCACCCATACACTGGAAAACAGAGAAACAGTCACGAGTTTTTTTATCCTCTTCTGAAGCCGAGTATCGTGCCATGACTATGACATGTACGAAATTACTATGGACAAATGAAGTCTTGGAGTTTCTTGGTGTTCATCATTCTCAACCAATGCGTCTATATACTGTGACAGTCAAGCGGCATTATACATAGCTGCAAATCCTGTATTTCATGAGCGTACAAAGTATATCGATCGAGATTGTCATTTTGTTTGTGATGAAGTCATTTCTGGTAATATTGCCATAGCTTATGTTTCCACTCATGATCAACCTGGAGACATATTTACCAAAGCGCTAAGAAAGGATCAGTTTATCTATCTTAAGTCCAAGTTGGGCGTTTTGGATTTACATGCTCCACCTTGAGGGGAAGTGTTACATTTAGGATAATTGCCTAATATCTTTATATACATTCTTTAAGTTTAGTCACCAAGTTCTCTTAGCTTGGTCACCAAATTCCTTTACCTTAGTCACCAAATTCTCTTAGCTTGGTCACCAAATCTTTATGTAACTATATCTACATACCTTATGTCAATAATAAAACCAAACCTTTCTACACTAATTGGCATCATATGGCCCAATTCTTGAAATAACATGTTTCTTAAAATCCAGTGAAATTTACAAATACTGTTAACCAAAATCCTTCCAGTGAGCACTCGGGCTCAGAATCCAGAAAAGCTATAACTGAAGAAGAGTTTGAGTATAGCTCTGACGGAAGAAGTATCGTCGTCTTTGTCAAGGAACCGAAGGTCCCGAAGCTGAAGTCAAGCAATCTATGGAGAGATCTCGAGACAGAGGACATAATGTAAATATTGGGCGCTACTAAAGCCCATTTTAATGTGGCCTGAATCTAAAAAAATCAAGGCTTTTGAAGTTTAAAGTTTAAATGGGCGTTCACATGTCTTTCCTCACTCAAAACGACGGTCAAGCCCATGGCAGCTCTCACCAGTTTCCTCAGAACAATGATTCCATACGAGCCTGAAAAAGGAACAAAACCGTCTTTTTCATAAGCTCCCCCCTTTGGTTTAAAAAGGGAGGTAATTGAGCAGAGAAAATGCGAAGCCGAACGAGAGAATCCGCCATTGGTGTTTTTACATGGAAGCTACTACGCAGCTTGGTGTTGGGCTGAACATTGGTTACCTTTCTTTTCTTCTTCTGGGTTTGATTCTTATGCTATCAGCTTATTAGGACAGGTACGATCTCAAATCATGAAATTCTTTATAATGAACATCAATTTGAAATATTTGGGTGAAAATAAAGTGATTTGTGTGTGATTGTGAATTTGTGATGTCATCATCTTTGAATCTTTAGGGTGAAAGTGATGATGCTTTGGGAACAGATGCACGGGGACGGCTGTTTTCTCACGTCTTAGGTTTTGGGGACGTTTCGATGACGAGGACGCCATAGTGATATGGTAGAGACGTCTCCATCAGTTTTTAAAATTGGGGACATTGAATAGTTTTTGAGTTGGGAAAAATCTTAATGAACTTTTACGTCGATTTTTTAATGAATTTTTAAACTTATCTTATGTTTAAAAGTTTAAAAAAACTACATGAATTTTCTAATTTTGGTCAATTTCTACATTGACCGTTAATATCGTCAGTCAACAGTTAAGTCGATATGTGTACGGCCGATTTAAGCGACACGTGTATGGCCAGATTTTTTTAAAAAAAAACCAAAAAATTCAAAAGTTCAAAATTTTTTTTAAAAAAATCGGAAAAATACAAAAAAAATCAGAGAAAAAATTTAATTTTTTATAAATACATAAATATAAATATATATATATATATTTATATTTATATAATAAAAGAAAAAATAAAAAATTGATAAAAACACAAAAATAGAATAATTTTTAAGATAATATTAAAATTTTTAAAAATTCATAAATAAATTAAATATAACCTAGTATAACCTACCTAACCGACAAATAAACATAATATCTAACCAAAAATATATCTTATTACAACCTAACTATAATCATAATTCATCCGATTTAAAATCTTTAACTCTAAAGGTGCTTTTGACACTGGGTGCTTCAACCAACTCATTTATATTATATGTTTCATCAACTTATTTATCTAGGTATTTTTCTTTTTAACTTCTTGAATGTCAATTTTTAAAGTTTTAAATAAAACACTTAGTAAGACGTCAATTTTTTTATGATAAAACACATACATAAATGAGTGGATGAAACATATAATATAAATGAGTTGCTTGAAGCACCTAGTGTTGAGAGCACCTATAGTGCCGGAAACATCAGCAATGTTTCATCAACTCATTTATGTAGGTGCACCTATTACCATGTAAAAAATATTTGATTTGTTAAAGATTTCTAGGATTCACAACGAATTTTGAATTATGGTTTTAAAGTTAAAGATTTTTCGAATTGGGTAAATTATGATTGTAGTTGAGTTGTAATTAGGTATACTTCTTGGTTAGTTATGGTGTCTATTTGTCGTTTAGTTAGGTTGTAATGTGCTGTATTTAATTTATTTTTGAATTTTTTAAATTCTTTTATATTATTCTATTTTATAACTTTTTATCAGTTTTTTTATTTTTTTATTTTTTATTTTATTATATTAATACTTATAAATATATTTATGAAAAATTTTAATTTTTTGTTTGATTTTTTTGTATTTTTCGATTTTTTTTGGATTTTTTTGAATTATTTTTTGTTTTTTGAATTTTTTTTTTAAATTCCTTGCCGTACACGTGTCTCTTAAATCGACCGTACATGTGTCGAGTTAACCGTTGATTGACGGTAGTGACGGTCAATGTAGAAATTGGCCACAATTAGAGAGTTCATGTAGTTTTTTTTTTTAATTTTTAAGCACTAAATTAAGATTTAAGACGGGTTCAAAAGTTCATTAAGAAATCGGCACTCGAATAAAAGTTCATTAAAATTTTGACCCTTTTTTCTTTTGGCGACAGTCTGGTCTAAACACGAGGATGTTTCTGAAACGTTTTACGTAAATTTTAGGAATCCCTAAAGACAAAAATAAATATAATAACACTCTAAACGAATTAAACGGTATAAGAGCAACATTATTGGTCATCTCTTAAGATGAGTTTCTTAGTAATTTTTGATGATTAAATTTTTTTAAAAATAGAGTTAAGAGATGGTGATTTCTTAGTAAGATTATTGGTGGTTTCTTAAAAGAGTTATCTATTGAATAAAAAAAATCTATAATTTTATGAGTACAGAAGAGAAACGGAGGTCCTTAGTTTCGTTTTGTTTGCAGCTTTTCTCACTTGAATCAGGGCTTATGACAATAACCTCAGCCTTTCTCTGTTGTTGTGGTTTCGTCTTCTTCGTAACATCCTGCTAATAAAATACATTATTATTATGAGTTACAAATTTGGATGAAAACAGGACATGATCAAACAGAAAGAAGTCAGAGATGTAATCACTTTTCCACTTGCAACATCACGACAAGTAACCAAATTTCCAATGTCTCCAAGAGCTTTCCGATTCTGTCTTCCTTGTCCTGTAAGGTTTTTCGGTTTGGTTTCATGAACATTATTAAGTAGAAAATCTGTATTCGATGGAGAGGAGTAATGATCACCAATGAATTGGATAGAAACCAACTAAGAGACTCACAATAAAAGTGTCCGCTAAATGAAGCAAAGATGTGGACAACACCAAAAACTTGCTCTCCTTCACGAACTGCAGGCCCAAGAATTACAGTCTCCTTCTTTGGCTCTCTCGTCTTTCTCCTCGAATACGCAAAATATACACAACACATATTTGAATTTATGCTTATACGATTACATCAACCGCACAATTGATAAACTTAATCTCCATTCTTGACAATTTTGCGATCACATACCAAAAACCAAAACACAATGCAAGTTTCTCTCTAATCCAATCAACACAATAGATTCAAAATTCAAAACCAATACGATGGCTACTGCCCCAGCTCCAAATTGCGCGAACAAAACATTGGTAAATCCTAAATCTAAGCATGGATTCTGAGATCAACCTAAAATGATCAGAAATGGTGCGAAGTTTTACAATGATAAAGCTTACCATTCCTCTTATTGACTACATTACCTAAATATTCAACATTTACAAGTGATGTGGGCAGATAACAAATACCATCAAAGAAACCAATCCTCGTAGAACTTACCAAACCCTATACTACAATAGTGAAGTTTACCTGATGATTAGTCCATTGTATCCAAACGCATGTCTAGCTACAAGACTTAGCCCAAAATTTCTAAAGTCTGTAGAATTATAAAGAGTACCATCAAGCTTGACAAGCTTCAAAGCTGAGATAAATGGATGAGAAGTGATATACGTATTGGTAGCAACAGAGACGTTCATTGATTTCCCATGAGCCAGAAAATCCCTTCGTAATAAGAGGCAAGAAAAATACCTTTGTAATAATAAGCTGATGATTCTCGTCAGAGTTCCATCTTCTTCCGTCAATAACGGATGAAACATAGGAGCCACAACCGATCAGAATCGCTGAATTGAAAGATCAATAAATTCAAAAAAACGGGACCAAATCAGAGACATGAGATACGAAATCAAACAAAGTGAATGGTGAGAGAGATTGAACATACCTGAAGGAGGCGAGGTCTGGTTCGTTCTAGGAGAAGAATTGTGACACCTTTTTGCATCGCTGATTTCGATTTTGTTTCTTCAGTGATATCGCGAGAGAGATAGAGAGAGATGGGAGGGAGACGAAAAAGAGAGAGAAAAAAATGAAAAAAAAACACAATTTTTTTTTTGGTCTTTTATATTTTCCTTAATCTCCAATCAGAGACAACCACGTCACGGTCTCTTAATCTCTGATTCGTTTCTTAAATAAGAAACGGTTCTTAACCTTTTAATTATTTTATGATTTATTTGTTTATCGAAAAAGCACTAAGAAACCTTCTAAAGTCTTCCGATAATGGTGCTCTAATACTCTTTCCTTAACTAAAAGGTGTAAGATTTTTGGAGTTAGAAATCTTCTCACTAGATGATATATATTTGGAAAATGGGTTAAGTTCAATGATAATTGATTGGCTTATATTTTCATGTTGAGATTTATGTATGATTTTTTTAATTTTTTATTGATATTATATAGGATATATATACATATATATTATTAGCAGTATATATGTCGTCCCCGCTTTCAGAAATTTTGAGTTTTCCCGTTTTGTGTACCCGTTCCCGTCCCCGTTTTATGTCCTCGTACCTGTCCCGGTGCAACGTACTTGCTGGAACACTTCAGGTACTTGAGAATTTAGATTAATCATTGCAAATTGGCAATGTGCATTGTCTTTTTTGGATAATTACTCGACTCGGAAATATTCTGAAAAGCGTTTTACTTGATTGTGTAGTAGACACACGCAAGCGATATTGCGCATTTTATCGAATCAAATTTAAGCTCTTCACGTCCTGTTCTTATTGGCCATTCTTTTGGAGGACTCATTGTTCAATATTACTTGGCTAATATTGCAAACAAACAGTCGTTAGGTCAGGGTAATTCATAGAAATGAGTTGTATTCTTTGGATCAGCTGTTTTTAAGTCTACAAAATAACCATGACTTTGTTCTTTCGATTGCAGGAACGCAAAATGCGGTTCCAGAACTTTCAGGGGCTGTTCTTGTTTGCTCTGTTCCACCATCAGGTAATAGGTAAACTTCCCTCAACCTATTGGCTTTAGATCAGAACTTCTTTCTCTAGCTCGTAGATAATAATTTTCAAAACTCTCTTTCTTGTACAGTGGATTACTGTTACGTTATCTCTTATCTAAACCAGTGGCCGCTTTTAAGGTAAAACTCTTTATCTATCTTTGAACTTGCAAGGATGATCTCAGTGTCATGTTCTATTTGTTCAAACATGGTTTGTTCCCTGGTTATTTTATTGAGCAGGTCACTCGCAGTTTAGCTGCTAAGGGTTTCCGGAAATCTGTTCCTCTTTGTCGAGGGACATTCTTCTCTTCATCCATGGATGATCAACTTGTGAAATGGTCCAACTATAATCTAGCTCAATAGTTACCTTGAATCCAATATCAAGTCTCAGTAATCTAAGCGAATTGTCACTCTTTTTCCGGTTCAGTTACCAGGATTTTATGAAAGAGAGTTCCCGGATGCCACTGTTTGATCTCAGAAAGCTAAATGCATCACTTCCTGTACCAAAACCAATGGGAAATTCAACAAAACTTCTTGTTCATAGTGGTAAGAACATAAGAATTTCTCTTCCTTGCTAACCAAACCAAAAAGATTCAATCTTGGTAAGCTGTATTAAACTGGAGAGGTTTATGGACTTGCAGAATGAAGAGGGGCTGATGGAAACTGGGCTGTTTCATGACGTTAAACTGGGCTTCTGATTTAAATTCTCCAAAAAGGAAGGAGACAAAAGCAACGTCAAGTGGGAGAGTCTTAAACCATACACACTCAATGGACAAAAGATAAGGTAATGAAGTTTTGTGCCACATGGCCTTATCCTAATGGTTCATATGGATAAGGGTGTCAACACCTTTCCTTAATCCTGTGGCAGTTAACGACGTTATCAAGAATCCTCGACCCTTTGATCATTAGGGCTTTATTGCCTCTTCACTATTCTCATCACTATATAAAGATATCCAAACTAATATAGTCTCACAAGTTACTAAGAGAAAAGAGCAAAAGAAGAAGTAATGGCTTCCTCTATGCTCTCCTCCGCCGCTGTTGTTACCTCCCCGGCTCAAGCCACCATGGTTGCTCCATTCACCGGCTTGAAATCATCCGCTGCTTTCCCAGTCACCCGCAAGGCCAACAATGACATTACTTCCATTGCAAACAACGGTGGAAGAGTTAGCTGCATGAAGGTAATCATATCCTAACTCAAAATGTCTTTCTATTTGAGTTCGAACTTATCTTGCTATATTGTATAGCACATTTAAGAGATTTATCCAATTTTCATAGCTCTAGGTATAGCTAAACTTAAAACAACGATCTACACTACTTGAGTTCAAAGTTCTCTTATTACCTTGTGTACGACATTTAAATGTTTTTAATTGGTATTTTCAGTTCCAGATGTAATTGAATTTATGACCGCGGTAATACACTATCTGAATTTCGGACTATAAAACTCGAAATTGGGAATTATTATAGGTGTGGCCACCAATTGGAAAGAAGAAGTTCGAGACTCTTTCTTACCTTCCTGACCTTAGCGACGTCGAGTTGGGAAAGGAAGTTGACTACCTCCTCCGCAACAAGTGGATTCCTTGTGTTGAATTCGAGTTGGAGGTAAGAGCCAACAAAACCTAGATTGAATATATAACCAGATTCATTTACAAGTCTAAGATCAATTGTATTGAATGGTTTATCTTCTTATGCTTGTATAGCACGGTTTCGTGTACCGTGAGCACGGAGCCACCCCAGGATATTACGATGGACGTTACTGGACAATGTGGAAGCTTCCATTGTTCGGATGCACTGACTCAGCTCAAGTGTTGAAGGAAGTTCAAGAGTGCAAGAAGGAGTACCCCAATGCCTTCATTAGGATCATCGGATTCGACAACAACCGTCAAGTCCAATGCATCAGTTTCATCGCCTACAAGCCACCAAGCTTCACCGATGCTTAATTCTCTTTCTCAAACACTCATATGTCAATTCCCTTTTCATATTGTCTTTGTGTTTTTTTTTTTTACTGTTTCTGAGACATTTTCTGTCGGATTATCATCAAATGTCTGATATATGAATATGTACTTTCTATATCTTTTCGTCTTTATTTTTCCGATTGCGTGGTTCTAATTAGGTTTAGAATTATAATTGGGATTAGAAAACAGACAAAACAACCCTTAGTATATGAAGACATATGGGAAGAATTGAAGATATATGAACTAGGTGAATATATAAGGACTCAAATCAGTGATTTAACCTAATTCTGTGGCTGCATTGGGTTCAGGAAAATAAGATTTCTAATTCAAATACCCAAAAAGGAAAAAAAAATTCAAGCTACAGTTCACATTTCATTGAAATTAGAATCGATTCCATCGCGGCAAGAAGGAACTTCGTTTCAAATACACTCGGGCTTAGAGTCCGGTAAAGCTGTAGCTGAAAAAGAGTTTGGGTATAGCTCTGACGGAAGAAGTATCGTCGTCTTCGTCAAGGAACCGAAGGTCCCGAAGCTGAAGTCGAGCGATTTATGGAGATCTCGAGAGAGGGGACGTAATGTTAGTTATGGGCCTTGCTAAAGCCCACTTAAATGTGGCCTAAATCTAAATAAAATCAAGGCCCGTGAAGTTTTAAATTTCTTACACTAAAAAATTGGGGGTAAAACAGTAAAAACCATAAATAAAAGCTGTGACGATAATTCGTGAGAGTTCTCTTCTCTCCTCCGACCTCCACGCTATGGCGTCTTCTTCACTTGCGTCGTTCACATGCCTTTCCTCACTCAAAATGACGGTGAAGCCCTTTGCGGCTCTCAGTAGCTCCCCTAGAAGAATGATTCCATACGAGCTGAAAAAGGGTCAAAACCGTCTTTTTCATAAGCTCCCCTCTGGTTTAAATTTGGAGGTAATTGAGCAGAGAAAATGCGAAACCGAACGAGAGAATCCGCCATTGGTGTTTGTACATGGAAGCTACCACGCAGCTTGGTGTTGGGCTGAACATTGGTTACCTTTCTTCTCTTCTTCTGGGTTTGATTCTTACGCTGTTAGCTTATTAGGACAGGTAAGATCTCAAATCATGAAATTCTCTATACTTAACATCAATTTGAAAACTTTGGATTAAAACAAACTGATTTGTGTGTGTGAATTTGTGATGTCATCAATCATCATTTTTGAATCTTTAGGGTGAAAGTGATGAACCTTTGGGAACAGTTGCTGGAACTCTTCAGGTATTTGATACTTTATATCAATCATTGCAAATTGGCAATGTGCATTGTCTTTTTAGGATAGTTACTTGATTCAGAAAGATTCTTAAAAGTGTTTTACTTGATTGTGTAGTAGACACACGCAAGTGATATTGCGGATTTCATAGAATCAAATCTAAGCTCTTCACGTCCTGTTCTTATTGGCCATTCTTTTGGAGGACTCATTGTTCAATATTACTTGGCTAATATCGCAAACAAACAGTCATTACGTAAGGGTAATTCATAGAAATGAGTTGTATACTCTGGATCAGCTGTTTTTAGCTCTAAACAATAACCATGACTTTGTTCTTTCGATTGCAGGAATGAAAAATGCGTTTCCAGAACTTTCAGGGGCTGTTCTTGTTTGCTCCGTTCCACCATCAGGCAATAGGTAAACTTCCCACAACCTATTGGCTCTAGATCAGAACTTCCTTCTCTAGCTCGTAGATAACAACTTTCAAAACTCTCTTTCCTGTGCAGTGGATTAGTGTTACGTTATCTCTTCTCTAAACCTGTGGCAGCATTTAAGGTAAATCTCTATTTCTATCTTTGACCCTGCAAGGATGATCTCAGTGTCATGTTCTATTTCTTCAAACATTGGTTTGTTCCTGGTTATGTTATTGAGCAGGTCACTCTCAGTTTAGCTGCTAAGGGTTTCCAGAAATCTGTTCCCCTTTGTCGAGAGACATTTTTCTCTTCAGCCATGGATGATCAACTTGTAAAATGGTCTAACTATAATCTAGCTTAATAGTTACCTTGAATCCAATATCAAGTTTCAGTAATCTAAAGCAAATTGTCTCTTTTTTGCCGGTTCAGTTACCAGGATCTTATGAAAGAGAGTTCCCAGATGCCACTGTTTGATCTCAGAAAGCTAAATGCATCACTTCCTGTACCAAAACCAATGGAAAATACAACAAAACTTCTTGTTTTAGGTGCCAAAGATGATTTCATAGTGGTAAGAACTTGAGAATTCCTCTTCCTTGCTAACCAAACCAAAAAGATTCAATCTTGGTTAGTTGTAATAAAGTGGAATGGGTTTTATGGATTTGCAGGATAGTGAGGGGCTGATGGAAACTGGGCGGTTTTATGACGTTGAACCGGTATGTATTGATGGCATTGCCCACGACATGATGCTAGATTGTTCATGGAAGGAAGGTGCTGAGGTTCTTTTGAATTGGCTGTGTGATTTGTAATAGATTACTCCTGTATGTGCTTCTTTCTTCTCTTTTTCTTGGTGCAGATTTTTGAAGTGTAAATTCTAAGTTACTTAGTTAGATGACAAGATAGTCAAGTTTGATTTAGTGGGTTAATACTGGATAGTGAAGATGATAACAGGAAATCAAATGGCATTATAATTGAACTATGTCAAAACTCTACTAACCAATCCAATTTAATACAAATTTTTTGATATGATTGTGAATCCTTCATGGGTTTGGTGAACCATATACCACTAAATAATATATTAGCTAAACAAAAAACTGTAGTTAGTATTCTTTTGATTTCTTGAATTTGGTAAGACCAATTTTCCATGAAAATGAAATTATATAAACTGGTAGGACTGAGAACAGTAACATGTTACATAGTCCACTCTTGACATTAATGTGTATTGATCTCTTCTAGTTACATGTTTTTCTTCTTCCAAACCAAATTTACCTAAATCTATAGTCATAAATTCACATTTAACCAAAATGCACGTACGACCCAAACTATAATCCTCAAGTCAAAAACCCTACTACTGAGCAATATGAGCACAAAATATTTAAATATGATTTCAAATACTTAAAAATCCTTATAGCCAATGATATAATAGTTGTAAAGCAACCAAAGGTTAATATATGTTAGTTGCAGAGAAAAAAATATTTGAAAATGTCTCTGTTTTTTTCTCTTAATTAAAAATATAATGTACAAACGGATATTTATATATAATTCTAAACCAATTAAATTTGATAAACCAAATACATTTACAGATAATTAAACTAAACCAATATACATCTTGATATTCCTCCTCACAATAGTGTTGCATAAATATCATAAACACCAAGTTTGCTGACTAAATTTCGGAATGGTGTTGGATAGAGGGCTTTAGTCAAGACATCAACTAGTTGATGGCCAGTCCGTACGTGCATTGTTTTGATCAAGCCATTGTTAATCTTTTCTCGAACCTTATGGCAAGCCATTTCTATGTGTTTGGTTCGTTCGTAGTAAACAAAGTTGTTGGCTATTTATAGGGCAGCTGTATTGTCACAATACAGGTAATAGGAAGAAGAACTGGGATGTGTAGCCTCTGCAAAATCCTTGTTAACCAAATCAACTCTTTTGTAACCAGAGACATGACACGATATTCAGTTTCAGCTGAACCCAAAGAGAGTTTCCTACATCTTTGATTTTCAAGTAACCAATGAATCTACAAGAAACATTGCATATCCAGTAACAGTTTGACGAGTGTTTGGGCAAGCTACCCAGTCTGAATATGTGTAGCCACGAATATCGAAAAATGCATCAAATGAATAGTATAAGCCTTGACCATTAGATTCTTTAAGGTAACGCAACAACTTATGAAGAGCTTTAAGGTGAGAATCTTGTGAAGCTGCAGTGTATTGAGCTAATTTTGACACTGTAAACACAATGTCAGGACAAGTTATTGTTAAGTACTGAAGTCTTCCTATCAGTCTTCTATACTGCTTGTGATCAGTCAACAATTCTCCATCATCTTTAGAGAATTTGAGATTAGGTTCCATAGGTGTAGCAGATGGTTTACATACTGAAAAACTTGTAGACTCAAGCAAATCCAAGACATACTTGTGTCAGCTGATGGAGATACCTGTAGTAGAATGAGCTATTTCCAAGCCAAGGAAAATTTTTGGAACACCAAGATCACGAAGCTTGAGAACATAACTCAAAGCAGACTTTAATTCAATAGTTGATGTCTCACTCGTATTAGCTATGAAGGATATCATCCATATATACAAAAACAACAAGATAGTTGCCTTCAGTACATTTCACAAAAATGTGTGATCACCGTAATATTTTTCTAAACCAATACCAAGCAGAATAGTGAAGAATTTGATAAACCATTATCGAGAAGCTTGCTTCAATCCATAAATAGATTTATGAAGTTTACAAACTGAATTAGGTGATACTTCTTCCCCCTCACTTGTAGAATATCCTGGTGGTAACTTCATATATATCTTCATCCAAATCCCCATTAAAAAACGCATTTGACACATCCAGCTGGTGAGTGACCATTTCATTTTAGGAGCACGAGCAAAGATCAATTTAACAGTGGCTATCTTGGCAATAGGTGAGAAAGTGTATAAGTAATTGACCCCTCTTATTGTATATAACCTTTAGCCACTAATCTGGATTTTTGATGTTCTATACTTCCATCTGCGTTATATTTTATGGTGAAAATCCATTTGTAGCCAACAATAACTTTACCTATAGGCAACTCACAAATGGTCCAAGTACCTGTTCTTTTAAAAGCACCAATCTCCAACCCCATGTAATCACACGAAGTCTTATCTTTCAAAGCTTCTAAATAGTGGTGAGGTGATTATATTAATGAAGGCACAAAATGGTTCAGATAAGTATGACTAAGAAATAAAGTTTTCAATAGGATAAGGTGTAGTAATACGAGTACTAGTAGTATTATAAGAATGGAAGTCTTTTAAATGGCTGGGTTTTTTCTTTGGCCGTTGAGGTCGCAGATCAGAAGAACCGGAAACCTCAGATGATGTCACATCTTGACAAGGAGGTGCGTAAGGAGATGATGCCTAAGAAGGCAAAAACTAATCATCATAAAGTGGTGAAGGGAAAATAATATGAGGAAAGAACGTCTTTAAATGATCCTTGATAGTGAAATCAGAGAAAGAAAAAATATTCTCATGAAAAATGACATGCCTAGAAATGGAAACTAAATATGTTTCTAAGTCTAGAACTTTATACCCTTTATAACCACTAGGATAGCCTAGAAAAACACAAGCCTTAGCTTTAGGTTCAAACTTATTTCTAACCATTGGAGAAGTAGACTTATAGCATAAACATCCAAAAGCTTTTAGGGAATGATAATCTGGAAGTTTAGATGTTAACTTCTCATAAAGAGATTTCTTTTATAGCACATATGACGGTAATTTTTTTATTAGAAAAGTGGCAATAAGAATTTGAAAGGTCTTGGTTGGAATCCTTGACCCCCAACATAGTTCAACTCTTCTTGTGGCTCCTTATAGAGTCATCCCAAAACTTTAAAGGAATATTAGACTGAAATAGAATAGCCATGGCTAGATTCAAAAGATGTTGATGCTTTCTCTCTACACTGAGTTTTGCTCCGGAGTTTCAGGAATGAGTGAAATGCTTTAATACCTTTTTGTAAAAACAAATCAGTAAATTACATTTCATAGGTATTATCAGATCTCACAGAAACAACTTTCAGGTTATATTGAGTCTCTACCATGTTAAGAAGAGTAGGAAATATGAGTAAGACATCATATTTATGTTTCATCAAATATACCCAAGTAGCACGACTAAATCATATACAATAGTCAGAAAATATTTGAAGCCATCAGTTGTGGGAACAGAGAATGGACCCCACATATCAACATGAACTAATTCAAAAGCAGTTTCACAAATATTATGATGAGAAGTAAATGGCAATCTTTATTGTTTAGCCAAATGACAAATATGACAAGGAGAATAACTATGTTTATGAGTATTTTTAGGAAGAAACAATACATCAGAAAGATAGTCTAACTTAGACATAGAAGGGTGACCAAGATGTCTATGCTAAGTAGTAATATCAACATTCAGACTGGATCAGATAACATCAATTCGAACTACGAACTTTATGTCAGGAAATTCACTTGTGTTCCGAATGTATAAATCTGACACCTCACGACCCTAACCAATCATCAATTTCCAAGTAA
The DNA here is from genome assembly GCA_900406435.1 of Lepidium aucheri. Lineage (NCBI taxonomy): Eukaryota > Viridiplantae > Streptophyta > Magnoliopsida > Brassicales > Brassicaceae > Lepidium > Lepidium aucheri. Next base: position 5,452 of record OVBA01003135.1, on the reverse strand, counting down.
GATCCTGAATGAAACAAATATCAGAAATAAAACTAACTTTAACTTTCAAGGTTTTTGTTAAAACACTTACACCTAACTTATTGAACTTAAACTCAGGAATATATAATACATTATATAAAGAAAGAGCACCAAACAATTGAATATATCTAATTCCATATATCTTAACTGTATAATCATTCGGTAAAATAACAAAGGTATTCTCTAACTTGTAAAATTCCTCATATAGGTTTCTAATATGTGTCACATGATGACTAGCACCTGAATCAATCACGCAAGAACAACTAACATATCAGTTTCTGGAGATACAGAATTTGTGAGCATGTCATAATAGGAAGAGGGAAAAGAAGGATTATGATAAAGAGAAAGGAATATACCAGAGACTTGTGAAATCATTGGTGCAGGTTTAGAATTCGAAGCAATGCAATATTTAGAACTTGGTTTGATTCCAGAAAACTGAAGCTTAGACTCAAATAAGAAATTAATCTTTGAATCTGATCCTTACTCATGTTATCATTCTGGTCTGTTATGTTGTCTTGTGGATGAGACACAACTTGAGCAGCAATTTCTAAACTTCCATTCTATTATTCTTTTTTTCCTCTCACAAGATGGCTTGGAGGATAGTCATGCAATTTGTAACACTTTTCTATAGTGTGACCAGAACGTGAACATTGTGAACATTTTGGTTTCTGATGTCCACCATTATGAGCAAGCATGATTTGAGCATCATCATTAGATGAAGTTTTTGGAAAGCCATTTGTGAAGGAATTTTTCTGTGTGTAACTGCACCTTGATGTTGACTCTCATCTTGATCTAAGATGTTATAGATCTAATTTAAAGGAGGACGAGGTTTCATATTCAAAATATGACCTCATATGTTGCTAAACTCATCATTAAGTCCCATCAGAAATTGAATGATCTTGCTTGTTTCAGCTTCATCTAAGAGTTCCTTAACTTTTTCACAACTACATCTCTGAACTGAACTAATTTTAGTATTAGTTTGTTGTTCTCATAGAGTCTTCTTCGTGAAATAAGTAGATGGATCAAGTTGATCTTGTTTCAGAGTCATTACAGTCTGCTCCAATGGATATATTCTAGGGAGATTATTCACTTTGAAACAGAGATACAAATCTGTCCACATTTCAACAGTATGTTAACAGTATAATATGCTTCCATAGATCTCAGCATTAACCACATCCAGAATCCACTCCGTCCACAAAACTAAGCTTATTCTTAGCACCTAAGCTTATTTTTATTGCTATTGACCAACTATTGTAGTTTATACCATCTAATATGTGTGAGACTATAGATAAATAAGGATGATTAGCTGAATAAAGGAAAAATGGACTGTGAGAACTATCAAACGATTCAAGAGCAAATTCGTACCTATCGCGAGACTCTGATTTAGAAATCGTCTTCGATTTTGTCTTAGGAGCTTCATTTTCTTCAAGGAATAGAATCTCTGTCGAACACTGAGAGCTAAATTTCCATCATCATGATCGTTAGCAAAATTTTGATTACGTAACTTTCTTCTTCTTCGCATCATTTTTGTTTGGAATGAGCCAAAATTGATCGATTAAACTGACCGACGAGATGAATAGAGAAAGGAATTAAACTTAATTTGAAGAAGCGAATCCAAATTTGAAGATGAATCAGAAAAATGATGGAGAAAGTTCTAATACCATATTAGTTGCAGACCAAAAAATATATTTGAAAATGTTTCTGTTATTTTTCTTTGCTAAAACTGTAATGTACAATCAGATATTTATATACAATCCTAAACCAGCTAAATCTGATAAACCAAATACATTTACATATAATTAAACTAACCTAGTATACATCTTGATAATATATAACGCTCCAAATAAAATAAATTATGAGTTTTCGTATTTTTCTTTAGTAAACAATTATGGATTTTTATTTGTAGTTGGTTGGACAAACGTCTAATTGCTCTTCAGAATTATTCTAATAACAATATTAAAATTTTTATGTTTTCAACAATCTGAGTCGTAGTCTTCTTCCATCTTTACTACAACTATTCAAAAGTCGACCAAAAATCAATGCTTCAAAGTCTCCCATATTTCAGTGCTCAAGTCAAAGTCTTTCCTACACCCAATAAAGCAAAAAAATCTTAAATTCCAAGTTAGATTTTAGTTTTCTTTTTTTTTTCTTGTTTTGCAAAGTGACTTTAATGTCTCATGTTTTACTTATGCAATGTCCTCTAAAAGAATAAAATTGTAAATATGATGTATCATCATTAGGAGATTATTTCGTTTTCGTGTAATACGTTAGACAAAGATTGCTTTTTTGTTCATCAACATAAAAAAGGATACTTTTTGTTTTTTTGTCAACATTGTGCAACAACTGATTGATCTATTAGCCAAATTCCTGCATAATACAGGTGGCGAAATTCGATCCTTCGATATGTAAATGCGTCTGTCTTTAATAGATTTATCACCTGCCACTAGGTTAAAAGTCACTTGCAAAATATTTTTTGCTTAAATTACCATTCTTTACCTTTTTTGTTTTTTTTTTCCAAAATTACAGATTAATACTAAAAATCAAAAAATTGAATATAATTTTAAGGTATACATATGGAGAACAGGTGGGTCAATAATAGTATATTTTTTACAAATATAAATAGTAGGAATGAGATTAAGTATCACTAAATCAGTTGATAAAAAAAATTTACATGTTTTTTTATAGGGGGTGGACCTAAAATTTTAATGAGTTCGCAGATTCAATTCTCTTGCTATACAAAACTAAGTCACCATTTCTTAATCACTTCTCCGGAGATATGGGCTAAAGTGAAAGTCTACTTGTGCGTTACATTATTCCTAGGAGAATAGTTCACACTCCAAATTCCGAATTACAAAAAAAAATTTACAATCACATGTAAGATTGTTCAAAATCTATAGATTTAAATTTTTTATTATAAAAATTATAGTTTAATATATTATTTATCATAACTTTAAATTTAATCACAATAACTATGGATTAATTGTATTTTTGAATGATTTTGCAGAATTGACTTACATTTTTAAAATAAAATAAAAATTGTAAAAGTTAACAGCTTCGAAAGTTTTACTTTGGAAAACCCATTAATAAATATTTATGTGTAACGAAAACCTTCTCGTGGTCTTTTTTATTTGGTCGAAAACCTTCTCGTGGTCTTTTTTATTTGGTCGAAAACCTTCTTCTACTCTATCTTTTAAAAATCATGAAATAGGGAAAACAAAAAACAACAACAAAAGAATGTAAAAAAGTAAGAACAAAAAATGACTTTATTGCATATTAGTCAATAATGGTAGGTGAATTGTTTGTCTAGAGATTCCATTTATATACCTATCAACCTTGTTGCTCTTCTTTATATACCTCACAATATATTTATGTAAGAAAATAACTATCTGTTTTTTTTCTTTTAAATCATCACGATGAACCACAAACACAGAGTAACCTCAATATCAGCTCAAAATCTTCATCATTCAGAAGAAAGAGTCCCTCTCCGATCAGATTCAGACCAATCATGTGTAAATTCAAGTCCAGAGTTCGATTTTTGTATCCGTCAGAACTCAAAACAACGGTTTTCTCACGCAGACGAGCTCTTCTCTGACTGGAAAAACCTTACTCATACGACCATTACCACAATCTCAAAGAACACTGAGATTACTTCTCTGAAAAGTAATCTTCAAACCCTAGCTCCAAATTCTGATACAAGAGATTCTGACTCAGATGATTCAAGTTTTGGTTGTGGGTTTTGGCTTGTTCGAAGTAAATCTGTTGGATACTCGATGAGAAACAAGAAGATAGATTCTTCTTCAGCATATCAACGAAGCAATAGTGATCCACATAAGAAAAAGAAGAAGAGTTTGCAGAAGATGAATTCTACAGAAATCAGAGCTCCAAGATCCATGAATAGTCCGGTTTTGAATGTTCCATTGGCTGATATATTTTGCTTAGGGCCAGTTTTTTCCGGCAACAGTGATCGGAGAAAATGAAGAGTTGATTATCATTTTATAACTTGGAATTCATAAACTGGATCCTGAACTAATTTCTGAAACATGTGAAGAGCTTGAAGCTACAAAATTTCGAGCAAGAAGAAGTATCTAATTCGTTTTCTTTTTTGATGTTTTTGATTTGCTTTAAATTAGTTATTGAGAATAATAAATTTAAAGATCGATGTATGTAACATGCATGCATAAGCTGGGTGTGAATTTGATTTAAAAAGATAGTTTGTTTTGTCAATATTGAACGAGAACATTTTAGTTCATTAGTTAAGTTCTTATATAATATATTTAGTAAGACTCGATTATAGATTTATGATAATATTCACCTTTAGTGAATTTACTACTTACTATTTGACTAATGTCATTTCATGATTTAAAATAGTATATTTTTATTAATTATAGGAAAGATAATAATTTTTTTGGTCACCCCATTATTTTCATTAGTTAAGAGAGATCTACAAAGAAGGCATTTCTAACTAAGCCTCTCACATTATTAGGAGCAAAAAATATGATTCAACAATGAGAAAATTATGGATTAAGTTCTTCAATCTTGTAAAATTTTTGTACAGTCCGTTACAAAATCAAATTTCGTCATTAGTAAATAAATTATTCCATGGCAAAAATAGTTGAACTCTACTGGTTGTAATTTAGAATTTATTTTTCACATTTCTATTTCATAGGAGGAAATATATAACATTTTTGGTAAAATGGTTAGAACTCTAATGGCGAAAAAAACATCAAACCGACAAAAGATCAAATAGTAGAAATACTAGTTGAACAGTACACATTAGTAGATTAAACGTGTGAGTTTTTTTTTTTTTTTTTTCAACCTTACTTATTTATTATATTAGTGGGATCGACAAAGACCCGATCCATAGCCAAATTGTTCCTACTGGAACTAACGGGATTTGAACCCTTACCGGATGTCTAGCTAGATCAGGGTCAACCAACCGGGTCACCTGCTTCTTGGCAAACGTGTGAGTTTAAAACCTTTGAANTGAGTTTAAAACTTTTCACTATTCAGTTTGACCAAAATTGACTTATAGATGACTGTTTACTTGTTTGCCGTATTGGTGTTCCAAAGATTTATATTTTTAACTCTGGTGATATTGAATTGATAATTTCTAAGAACACATATTTACAAATAAACCATAAAGAGAAGAAGATCTCTTTCAAACTACAAGAGAAGAGGAAAACATTTTTTTTTTGATAAAATGTAAATATATTAATCAAAGGCAGTTTAGTACAAGACCAAGTTACAACTTAGAAGGGGGAAAAATTAACTCCAATAAGCCTACAATTCAATTAAGACCCAGACATGATAGGGGCTATTCAAACGTGAACCACAAGGCCAAAAGATTATTGCAAGACTTCCTGTGCTTCCGTGACAGTGCTACGTCCTTGACGGTGCGGTCAATTTCCTTGAATACTTGGGTGTGAGACCTCGA
>OVBA01003134.1:0-29748 GCA_900406435.1 Lepidium aucheri | reverse complement strand
CATCAACTAAAAAGAAACAATTTTTTTTCTAAAACATCAACTAATAAAGAACGGTAATTCTCAAAAAAAAAACTTTTTTTTCTTTCTTCTCTCTCTTGTTTCCTTCCACTCAGTGACAGCCTCAGTCTCTGATCTCCATGGCTGGAAAGTCCTCACTCCGGCCTCCACCTCCACCTCAACCCCCAAACCCCTTTCATCCCCTTCATTCGTCTCACTTTCCACCTCTCCTACCACTCACTTCCCCCACCACCTCACCCCATCTTCAGCCTCTCCCATCTCTAGCAATTCCAACTAATGCTCATATTGCTTCTCCAACTACTATGTTGATGATTATCACGGAAAATGACCAGTTTTCACCATCAAAGGAGATTTCATTACCTCCGGCAACTACAGTACTCCACATTACTGATTCTACTATGGATGTACCTCATCCCTCTTCTCCAATCACTATCCTAACAACTCCCACCAACCCCTCCCAACCCCAACCTCCCTCTCAGTCTTTACCTCAACCACTCCCAACTACTTTCTCTTCTCCTATTACTCTTCCCCCACCCAATACTTCTACCTCCCCACTAACTTCGACTGTTTCTCTTGTCCCTTACACAGGAGAAATTAGTGCCACTAGCTATGCAGTTATTGCTGGGATGAATGCTCATCTCAAAAAAATTTCATCAACTTCTCCTCCAACTACTACCCAGAATGCAGTTCAAAGTTCTTCTTACGCTGCTAAACTCCAGCAAACTGCTGACAAAACTCTCAAGCGTCTCGCTCCTGCTTCTTTCTCGCCTGAAGGAATACCTAGAATCCTCATACCTGATGCTGTATTCCATCGTGGAGCAGAAGAACATAAAGACTTCATCTTAGGAATGTTCTCAAGAAAATCCCCATCTTTCAGCCAAATCCAAGCTGTAACTGCTGCAATTTGGGGAAAAGGCAGAAAACTTGAGATTCATTTAAGGCCTCAATCCAACTCTTTTCTAATAAGAATACCTAATGCCACTTTGCGGAGGAAAATTACTGAGCAGGAAATATGGCATGTAGGTTCCTCAATGTTTTATGTGGTTCAATGGTCAGCAAGAACGGGATTCCTCCCTCCCACAATGGAATCGATTCCGCTTTGGGCACATGTTAAAGGCATCCCTTTTGACATGTACACATCAGAAGGATTAAGCCTTGTAGCTGGATTAATTAGTGACCCCATTGAATCTGATGATTTCACAGTGAGAAAATCAAATCTGTAGGTGGCCCACTTAAAGGTCAAAGTAAACTGCAAAAAACCTCTCCCAAAATCTTTGGAGCTCCAAAAGGAAGATGGTTCAATCATCTCTCTCTCTCAGTCCATTATCCTTGGACTCCACCCACTTGTCCCTGCTGTAAACAACTTGGTTATCTTCAATCTAGATGCCATCAGGCACATTGGGCCCCAAAGCCTCCTTATGTCCAGACTATTGTTACCCCTGTTCAGGCAATTGCTACCCCATCCGCCACCTCTCAGCCTCATAAAGAACCTACCTTAAATCCTTCAACTCCTAAAGAACCCACCTTAACTCCTCACCAGACTACTAAAGAACCCAACCTCTCAACCCTTCCCACAACTCCTAAAGAACCTAATTTCGTTTTAAGCTCTCTGCTTTCACCAATTGCGGGGTCATTCATCACTCCTCCGCCTTCCCCTCCTTCATCCCCATCTACCAAATCTTCCCCTGCCCAAATCTCCTTTTTACAGTCTTCATCTCAAATTGGCATTGACTCAATCGCTCGTGTTATTGGTATTGCTGCTACCCGCAGACAACCTTCTCAGTTTATAAAAGTGGCCTCTAAAAGTAACCAAACTTATCCTTCCTCGAGTTCCCATCCACCTAACGCACCCTCTACTCTAAATGCACACTCTGTATCCAACTCTGTTAACTCAATCCTTTCAATTCAGTCTTCTCCACAAAAGCTACCAGATCCTCTGACTGTTAGTAACCAATTCACTCCTCTGCAAGTGGGTTCTTCCCTACCCTTAGGGAAGTCCTCATCCTAACCTTTAAATGTCGATAAACCTCCTCTTTTGGAATGTCAGGGGTATCAATAATCCTGGCAAGCATAAAGGGTTTACTAACGAATTAGTAGTAAATAAAGTTAGTTTTGGGAGCTATTTTGGAATCCCACATCAAAGAATCCAATCTGAACCAAGTCATGAAGAAGATTTTACCTCCTTACTGGTCATTTGCCTCAAACCATAATGAAGATGATGATGGTCGCATCATCCTTGTTTAGAAGACCTCAATAGCAGTCTCAGTCCTGAAATCAACAAAACAAATGATCACATGTAAAGTTACTGTCCCAGGAGCTCCATCATTTATTGTTTCTGCGATATATGCTGCTAACACAGCCGTTGAAAGGAGAATACTATGGACTGACCTCATGCAATCTCAGCTAAATCAGTTTGACTCATCTCCAAGAATTATTGCTGGTGACTTCAATGAGATAATTCACCACTTAGAGCATTCATCTCCTTCTGTATACCAACTAACCCCAGACATGTCAGAATTCCGATCATATATTGATTCCATGGAAGTAAGGGATCTGCGTTTCTATGGACCCCTATTCACCTGGTCTAATAAGCAACCAGTCAGTCCTACAGCTAAAAAGTTGGACAGAGCTCTAATCAATGAATTCTGGTTGCGCCAATTCCCTCAAAGTCATGCCAACTTCCTAGCTCCCGGCATCTCGGACTATTCTCTCTGCATAGTAAACCTCGCTTACAACCTTCCTCAAGCCGGAACCAAACCCTTTAAATTCTTCAACTACCTAACCTGCCACCCAAACTTCCTATCCACCGTCTCAAATGCTTGGACTATCACTAAATCGGAGGATTGTTCACTAGCAAAACTGAACTTAAAACAGAAAGAGATCAAGAGAGACCTAATATTTCTAAACAACAACAACTTCTCAGAAATCCAGAAAAAAGTGTTAGAAGCTAACAGTTTGCTAAATGCTTTGCAGGTGCAGTCACTCCATAATCCAAACAAAGCTAACTTTCTTACAGAATCCAATGCCAACCAGAATCTTAGGAATCTAAAGGAGATAGAGGAAGCATTTTTTAGGCAAAAATCTAGAATCAACTGGTTGAAAGAAGGAGATCAAAACACAGGCTTTTTCCACAAAGTTTGCAAAGACAGAAATGCTTACAATGCAATTCACTCCCTATCTGATTCACAGAGTAATGTCGCAGCTACTCCAGCTGATGTAGGCAAACTTGCAGTCCATCATTTTGCAGCCATTCTCGCTCACCATCCGTCTTCATCGCCAGGCAATTCTACAGTAGTTGCAGAACTCACAGATTACTCTTGCTCCCCTATAGAAGTGGCATCACTCTCATCCATCCCCACCGCTACCACTGTGCAAAAAATATTGTTTGCGCTCAACCCGAATAAAAGTCCGGGCCCTGTCGGCCTTACTTCCGGTTTTTATAAAGCCGCTTGGCAAGTTGTAGGCTCAGATGTCACCTCATCTATCATCGGTTTCTTCACTCAGTATTTTCTGCCAAGATCTATCAACTCCACCATCCTCACCCTTATTCTAAAATTTCCGTGTGCCATTAATGTCAAGGATTATCGGCCTATATCTTGTTGCAACACAATTTACAAAGTCATATCAAAAATCCTTGTCAGCAGAATCAAACCTTTACTTGCCAAGATTATCCTGCTTAACCAATCAGAGTTTATAAAAGGAAGGCTACTTATTGAAAACTGTCTTCTAGCATGAGAGATTGTCAGTGGTTAACACAATGATAAAGGTCCAAAAAGACTCACATTGCAGATTGACATAGCCAAAGCTTTTGATTCTATCAATTGGGATTTCATCTTAAGCTGGTTATCAAGTCTGCAACTGCCTCCTAACTATGTGGCTTGGATAAAAGAGTGTCTTACCTCGCCATCTTACTCTATTGGCATAAATGGAGCTCTTCACGGATATTTTCACGGCACAAGAGGAATCCGACAGGGCGATCCTCTCAGTCCATACCTCTTTGGCCTGTCAATGAACATCCTATCCAAGTTACTTAACACTGCAACAGAGAACAACGTTTTTGGTTACCACCCAAAATGTGAAGTCTCAAAGCTTACCCATCTTTGTTTTGCAGATGATCTCCTAATTTTCTCTGATGGCTCAGCAAGATCAATGCAAGGAATTATCTCTGTCCTAGATCAGTTCCACCATCTCTCAGGCCTCCGAATCAGTCCAGAAAAATCTTATTTCTTTCCTTCAGGCTTATCTCCACAAGAAGTATATGTGCTATCCTCACTTTCTGGTTTCTCATGTGGCACCTTTCCCATCCGGTACCTTGGACTTCCTCTCTGCACCAAAAAATTATCGGCTCTCAACTGCGAACCTTTGCTACAAAAAATCAGATCCAAAATCAACTGTTGGACTTCCAAATACCTCTCTTACGCAGGACGCCTTCAGCTTTTATCCTCGGTAATCTCGGGAATCACTAACTTCTGGTGCAGCTGCTTCGTCTTGCCAAAGAGAATATGCAAGCTAATTAACTCCATGTGTGGCCAGTTCCTCTGGAAAGGAACACTTGATGGTCATCAATACTGCACGAATCGCATGGAACACTGTCGCAACGCCTAAACCTGAAGGCGGTTTAGGGCTTAAGAATCTAGAAATTTGGAACCAAACTTGTACACTGAAACTACTGTGGATGTTATTCTTCAAGCAAGAGTCTGCCTGGGTAGCATGGATTCAAGATAACGTAATTAAAGATCACAACTTTTGGGCTATGAAACCACGCAGCACTCACACATGGATGTTTAAACAAATACTAAAGATCAGGCCAACGACAATGAAATGGTTAAAGATAATACCTGGTAACGGTCAAAAATGTTGGTTCTGGACTTCTCCATGGTGTACTGAAGGACCACTTATCAATCTCGTTAGACCATTGAGACCTCAATAATCTGGTATTCCGATATCCAAAACCTTATCTGCTATGTGGAATGGCTCATCATGGATTGCTCCTCCAGCAAGATCTCACCAAATTGAGCAAGCTCTTGCTTATCTCACCACCATCACATTATCAGACTCCGCAGACATTCCACAATGGATGGTCAAAGCATCACAAACCTCAACTTTCACTTCACGACATATTTACGATGATCTAAGACAGGCGATTCCTCCAACTTCATGGTACAAGGTGATCTGGCTTCAAAGAGGAATTCCGAAACATAAACTAATGGCCTGGCTGGTTCTCCACAACAAATGCCCAACGAAAGACAGACTAACCTCATGGGGATTGCAGGTGAATCCGCTATGCTTGCTATGTAACGAAGAACCAGAGACTCGCAACCATTTATTTTTTGACTGTGACTACACCCGAGGCATATGGTGGAAATTATGCACGATTCTTCGTTTCCCGTGGGCTACGAGCTCCTCGAACACAATCCTTCAGTTGATCTGCAACTTCAAAGGGAAAAAAGAGCATCGCTTTATCCTGATTCTATCTTGGCAAGCTCTAATTTATCACACTTGGACTGAGCGCAACAACCGGCTTCACTGCCACACTCATCGGAATTCAGACCAAATATTCTCTACCGTGGAATTAACTCTCCGCAACAGAGTCGCATCATTCCGTCACCAAAATTCGGAATTTGCTAGCGCATACTCTCCAATTATGGTTTCATCTGCAGAATCCGTAATCTCTTCTTCAACTTTATTTTTGGGCCACGACCATAGGCCCATAATTTCTTGGTTCAAATTAAATTCTCTACTTATGGGCTTTTTCTAAAGTCTTTTGTAAAACTTTTGCTCTTTTTAATATAATTGTAGCCAATTATCAAAAAAAAAAACTAATAAAGAACGGAGTATTTATTTTGGTTGGTAAAAAATAGAGGTTATATGAATAAAAAGTAATGAGGCTATATGAATAAAATGTACACTCCTAATTCCCGAAACATTATCCATGTTATTTGCCTATTTCTCGATTAAACCAAACCTACGGCCAGTAAGTAAGCCTACCGCTACGTACATTACTGTCCTAACAATGAACAAAGACGGACTTTGTCTGTATCTCTTTGGTTTTGTGACTTTTGTCTTTTCTTCTATTACAAAACAAGATTTTTTTCTTTCTATTCTTAAAGTTGAAACTTTGATACAACTGTGCACCATACCCAAAGATAACTGGTTTAAACCAGAGATTAACCGGTTATCGGTTTGCTCACAGATGTTATTGATCGTAAGGATCTCAGTGCTTAAAACCAGACAAGTCATAAGAAGCAAAACTAATATGAGTATTGCTGATGCACCAGTTTATCATGTCGCCAAGAAACCAAACTAGGAAGAGAATAAGATCCAAGCTCCAAACACTGGGAAGGTAATCAGCGCAGATGCCTATTTTCACGGATTTGATGAAGGATCAGACAAATGAAACATCAATGTAAACCATGACTGACAAATACCAGCTACAAAAATATCGACTGACATACCATGAAAAACACCACTTCTTTGTTTGCAACAGCCGCTGTGATTTCAGTTCTTTCCATTTCATGCTTGATGAAGCCTTGCAGCTATACATAATCAAAGCAAGGTGCGGTTACAAGAGCATTTAATCTAAACTATAGAGAGGATGAAACGTAATGATTGAAACAAAACCTGGTGATGATATTTGGTAACAGCTGCCCAGAGGCTCTTTAACTGTGACACGACTTGTGTGACATACGATTGTACAAAAAGAGAAACCTTCGTTCCCTCCCAGTGAGTGTTAGCTTCATGAACTTTGGATAGATGTTTTCCTCGAATGACGCGTATGAGCTAAATACAGATACAAAAATGAGAATGAGATATGATTTAGTTTGACCACTGCATTTGGATCTTACCTTCAAGAATGGGCATCTGCTAGGGGTGTGATGCCTTCGATTATTGAATTCTCTCATCTGCAAGATGCAATGAGAATAGAAACAAAAATTTCGATCATCAATGACGTGAAATACACCCCACTTGGTCACAATTCAAACGATTAAACTCCATTAACCTAGCAAACTTATAAGCAAAAATCAAAGACCTGCTCAAGATGCTGAACCTGAATCCACTGCTCCGTAACAAGTTCTACCATCTGAAAATGATAACGAAAGAAGGTCATAATCGCTAGAGCATGAAGCATATAATATCTCATACATACACAACATATCAGAAACAGACAGAATTCATATGCTCCTACAGCAAAAGGATAAACAAAAGGAGAGTAAATAAGGAATGCGTAAATGTCAAACAAAGCTAATAACCACCTGTTCAACTTCCAAAGCCTTAGCTCTAAGTTTATCCTCTGCAGCTCTCGCTTTATCCTCTGAAACATGAAGCTTGAAGTTAGTTGTTCTCAAGGCAGCCCATAGGAGTTTAACCTAGTATTGCCAAACCTGTTATTTAGATTAGTGGAGTTGAGTAAAATGAAGTTTAAGGAATATAATAATGCCACGTAGATGAACAGACCTCTTCTTCCAACTCGCTAATCCTTTTTTGGACCAAAGTTAAGTCGCCCTGAGATCAAGTAGTACGTGTCAGCTATGCGACTATCATGATAAAGTATTAGCACAAGTATACATCACAATCAAAAGATTGATTCCAAACAGAAATAAAGACTCTAATTCCAGAGAATTTACATAATGACACCATGGATACGCTTCTAAAGGTTTATAAAGTAATGAAACTACTACTAGAACTGGAAAAATTTCCTTACCATCGATACTTAAACATCTTATATCCATCCAAGTTGTGTTAACTTATACTGGACAGAACTGGCAGGCTACAATATGATGATTAAGCTTAAAAGGGCATTGACTTTTGATTAATTTTTATCGGGTAAATATTAGTTGGGACGGCATATAATATGAGAGCCTCAGGACTAGAACAGACTATCTAATGAATATTCTTCCACATCCATTGCCCCCATTAGTAGAAGAACCCTCTAATGCCTTGTTTAGTTAATTCTACTTAATTTCAATGGAAATGAGTAAATAAATTCTCCTCAGAAAGTTAAACAAACCTCGACACTGTATGAAGCAGACTGCAAATCATGGATCTGATTTTCAACATCTTGAATCAACTTTTCACGTTCTTTCAAGTAGATGGTCTTAGCATCCACCTTCTGTATGGTCGCATCAAGAACAGCTTCTGCATGTCGAATCCCATCAGACAAAAGAACTCAATTACCACTAAATAACCACAATCGAAAGAAACCCAAAACCACCAGAAATAAGAAAATCAAAATTTTACCTAATTGAAATATTCTAAGCTTCGCTGTGTCTAGATCATGGATCAAATTCTGGTTAGAACCGATCTGATGGGTTTCAGAGGAGTAAACAAAGAGTGGGGAAACGATGATTGGGAAGAACAGAGCAGCCAAATGCATCGCCATCCTCAGTCCGCCGGAGCTCCGCAGTTCCCAGCGCCGGAAACGAAGACACAAACAGTTTTATCTCTCCTTCTTCAGCGAGATTGAGAATCGAAGCTGCTACTTCAAGTCGAATCGTAACTCAACTTGTCAAAAGGATTTGAATCGGATGAATGAAACTTCGAAATCGTTGACATGCCAAATAAAAGGGTTCTCTCGATTTCTCTGTGATTGAACCGGGTTAGAGAAAGTCTGGAATCGAACCGAACATTTAGAAACGACAAGGATTGTAGTTTGTAAAAAAACAAACGGCAGGGTGTTAATTCCGTAGACAAGTGGGCCCCACAAAGAAACTAAGGATAATCTTGCAACCTGCGGATCTGAAAGACAAAAGGCTTCGTATCGTTAGCCTTCAAGAGTTGTTTTGTTTGTATCAAGTCAATTAATGTAAAATTAAATTAAGTTAGATTAAAAAAAGAAAAAACAACAAAAGAGCCGAAAGTGTAAGAGAAGATTGCATCATAAAGATTCATAAACACATCAACGGCAGAAACACACATAAGCACGCGATTCGCTGTAGAATCCTCAAGTTTCGATTTTTTTTCTTTCTCTTTTAATTAAAAAAAAACGTTTTTTTTTTTAATAAGCAAGAAGGTTTAAATTACAAGAAGGAAAAAAAAAATGAAGGAGGTTGAAATTGAGATGAGTGGTACGAGCCCTATTGTTTTTCCTTTTTGGTTTTTATCGATTTTACTATTATTATTGTTCTTCTTATATATTCTACTTTTATTTTTACGTTTTTCGACAATAATTTGGGGGAAAAGGGATCAGGGTTTGTTTGTAGAAAGCCCTAGTGTATTTGTTTTTGTTTGTGTTCTTGTTCTATTTTGATTCTTGCGGCCGTTTCTGGGTTTCGTCTCTCTCTGTTCAATCATCTTTCATGGAGATGGGTTCTGATGGAGAAGATCAGATCAGGAGCATTGATACTGGTAATAAGAAGAAGAAGCTTGATAATTCCTCCAAGGATGGTCTCGTCAAGCCTAAGCGTCAGATGAAAACTCCGTTTCAGCTCGAAACTTTAGAGAAAGTTTATGCAGGTTGGTTTTTTTCTCTGTTATTTGATTCTTCTTCTTCGTTTCCTCTTTGTGTTGTTTTCTGTTATTTTTTTGGTATTGATGTGAATTTGTTTCTGTGTTGTTGTTGTTGTTGATTTGATTTTGATTCAGAGGAAACTTATCCTTCGGAAGCGACGAGGGCTGAGTTGTCTGAGAAGTTGGATTTGTCAGATCGACAGTTACAGATGTGGTTTTGCCACAGGCGGCTAAAGGACAAGAAGGATGGCCAGTCTAAGAAACCGGAGAAACTAGCCATGGTGGCGGTTCAACCGGCTGCTTTAGCGTCTTCGGTTAACGAGTTACAGGCTGGATCGGTTCCTGAACAGGATTCCAGATCTGGTTCGGGTTCGGGGTCAGGTTGTAGCCCGTATTCGGATTCAAGGAGGAACTTTGCGAGTGGTAGTAGTAGTTCTCGAGCTGAATTGGATGAATACGAGCCAATGGGAAAGACGTCCTATGAGCCACGGTTGTCGTCAATGGTGCGTAAAGCTATTGTCTGCATTGAGGCACAGTTAGGGGAGCCATTACGAGATGATGGACCGATTCTTGGCATGGAGTTTGATCCATTGCCTCCTGGTGCATTTGGAACACCTATAGGTATACATTACTTTCTATATTTGCTGTGTGCTTTATGACTTGTATTTGAGTCGTTAATGGGTGCGTACAATGTCAGTGTTAGTATTGCAATTGACATAATACTACGCCTTACATTTCATCTGGAATTTATGAAGCTTTTTCGTTCTTTTTGATATAGCATTGGTCTTGCTTAGATTGTTCTCATGTTGGGGGGTTTTTTAGTTTTTTTTTTAAGTTTCATTTTCTCAACTCTGTTCTTTTTTCACTATTGTAGCGATGCAGAAGCACTCAGTTCATCCATATGAGAGCAAAATGTATGAGCAACATGATGCCCGACCTCGAAGAGTTAGTTTTCTGACTAAAAGATAGGCTTTATTTGATTTTTGTTTAAATGTGCCGCCGTGAAATTTAATCAGATAACATAAATGCTGGCAAGTTACAATGGAAACTTTATATCTTACGCGCATGCACAACTTTTCTAGTGCTTTATGCCGCTTTGAGAATAGAATTACGTATAGATTACTTTCGATTACTTTCCCTGCTCGGGGGCTTCTTGTGGTTGTTTCAAGGTTCAAGCATAGCTAGAACTTATTTATTTCCTTTTGCTGATTATAGTGTCCAGCTGCTCCTCGTTCTTTCCATGAGCAACAATCGCTGGATGATCCGTCTTCCTTTACACCTGAGAAGTGTGGACGATACTCCGAAAATCATGCACGTGATATGGACTATGAAATTTCACGTTCTAGGAATTCATCTTTTATGCATGATAATGGGCCTTTACCAAGGTCCTATGCTACCCACGGAAATGCATCTCATAACTGTTCTACATCTCAGCAAGACATGTCAAGCCTTAATGTTCCATCAGCCCATCGTGGTGATAGATACCTTCTGGAGAAGGACTCATCATTTCTTGGGACAGAAGATCCATATTTGTCGACTGATGGGGTGCGTAAGAGTAATGATGTGCATAGGAAGGGAAAGGTAGCTTCCTGTGCCAACGTTTATTTTGTTCCTTTTCGTTGACAAGATGTCTTTTAATTGTAATGTTGATATTCTATCTTTACTCTGACAGATTAATGATAGTAGACTTGGGAGAGGGAGTGAAACCCGAGAGAATCGTGGACAAAAAGATTTTGAGAAACTGGAAATTCAGAGGAAAAAAGTATTCTCTCTTTATTCCCCATTCTTCTCATTGCTTACTAGAGAGGTCTTACTGTCTTTTATTAGTGGATCACTGACATATATTGAATTTTCTGTGTCCTCAGAATGAAGAACGCATGAGAAAAGAGATGGAAAGGCATGAGCGTGAGAGGCGTAAGGAAGAAGAGAGATTGATGCGTGAAAGAATGAAAGAAGAGGAGAGGTTACAGCGTGAGCAGCGACGTGAAATGGAAAGAAGAGAAAAGTTCTTACAGAGAGAACATGAACGGGTAAGTTTGGGAAACTATGCCCAAATGTTATTCTTTAGTATATTAGAATCTCTGCTGAGATTGAGCAACTTTTGTGGCAAGAGTTCAGGGTGTGGGACTTATATTTTTGTTAAAATGTTAAAGGCGGAAAAACAGAAGCAAAAGGAAGAGATTCGTCGGGAGAAAGATGCCATTAGACGCAAGGTTGCCATTGAGAAGGCGACAGCACGTAGAATTGCTAAGGAGTCAATGGATCTAATTGAAGATGAGCAGCTAGAACTGATGGAATTGGCTGCTACTAGCAAAAGATTGCCCTCGATATTACAGCTTGATCATGACACATTGCAAAATCTCGAAATTTATAGAGGTATGATCTCTCTTCCAAATCGTGAAATTGATTTAGTTTGTAAAGGATTTGGTAATCACGACCTTAGTGATATACGTAGGTATGTGCTGTTGCCTTGTCGGAAATTTTCTATTATTGATTGTAGCATGTTAGAGCACTGCCAAGAAACACTGCTAGAGCTTTTTATATGCTTTCTCATCCAAACCTATCTTTCTTCATATACGTAATTATCAAAATCAAGCTGTCAAAGTAATTTGCTTATACCTTATTTATTTGGCTTAACTTTTTATAGAGTTGTAATTTCATTCTAGATCTTGCTATTCATCATAGCTATTCTACCTTTTCAGATTCTCTGAGCATATTTCCACCAAAGAGTTTGCAACTGAAAATGCCGTTTGCCATTTCTCCATGGAAGGATTCCGATGAAAGTGTTGGACAGCTTCTAATGGTATGCTCTTTTGATCTTTACTCTCTCTCTCTTATTATGGCTCTCATTTGAAATTAGTATTTCAGAATACCTCTGGATCAGAAATGCTAGAGCATATTTGGAATCAGTTAGATTTGTTATTTCATGATTATGCACCCTTTTACACGTTTCAGATTTACAATGCCGTGATTGCTTTCAGGTTTGGAGATTCTTGATATCATTTTCTGATGTTTTTGACCTATGGCCTTTTACACTGGATGAGTTTATTCAGGCTCTCCACGACCATGTAAGTCTCTTTAGAATTCATTAGAAGGTTTTCCATGTTATCTCGTGTTCTATAGTTTTTTCCTTTCAGTTTGTTGTTCGTGCTTTGTATTTGATATGAATCCTATTGTAGGACTCAAGATTGCTGGGGGAGATACATGTTACTCTTTTAAGATCGATAATACGAGATATTGAAGATGTTGCTAGAACACCTTTTACTGGAATCGGAAATAACCAATATACGACAGCCAATCCTGAAGGTGGACATCCGCAAATAGTTGAAGGGGTATTTTCTCTGTCTTTGTACGCTAATATCCTTTTCTCTTTCTTGTTTGGTTCGGTGGGGCTTAATCTTTCCTATGCATCTTCTTCAGGCATATGCATGGGGATTTGACATCCATAGTTGGAAAAGGCATTTGAACCCACTAACATGGCCTGAAATACTGCGACAGTTGGCACTCTCTGCTGGATTTGGGCCTAGACTTAAGAAAAAACATTCCCGATTAACCCATACTGGTGACAAGGATGAGGTACTTATTTGCGTCTTGTGTGCCCCCAATATCCTTTGATTGTTTGAATAGGATGTAATGTCAGTACTATATGGAAAGAAATTATGAAATTCTGGAAGCTAGGCTAGGCTTTTGACATGAAGATGTCAGAGGTTTTGATTTCTTTGTAAACAATTTTTTGGTTTGATTGTATATGCAGGCTAAAGGTTGTGAAGATGTCATTTCTACTATTCGCAGTGGTTCAGCAGCTGAAAGTGCTTTTGCATTGATGCGGGAGAAAGGGTTGTTAGCTCCACGCAAGTCAAGGCATCGGTTGACACCTGGAACTGTCAAATTTGCAGCCTTTCATGTTCTCTCTCTTGAGGGAAGCAAGGGACTGACAGTATTAGAACTTGCTGAGAAGATTCAGGTACATCTAGAATCTATATATTTTCTGGGTTTTCATCTGAAATTTAAATTTTTTCATTTACATAGTTTTTATGGTTTCCACTGAAAGAAATCTGGACTTCGGGACCTGACAACAAGCAAGACTCCAGAGGCTTCTATCTCTGTTGCATTGACAAGAGATGTGAAGCTCTTTGAAAGAATTGCTCCTTCAACTTATTGTGTACGAGCTCCTTATGTGAAGGACCCTGCTGATGGAGAGGCAATACTCGCAGATGCTAGGAAGAAGATAAGGGCATTTGAAAATGGATTTACAGGTCCAGAAGATATAAATGATCTTGAAAGAGATGAAGAATTTGAAATAGATATTGATGAGGATCCTGACGTTGATGATTTAGCCACTCTGGCAAGTGCATCAAAAAGTGCTGATCTAGGTGAAGTGAATGTTTTGTCTGGAAAAGGGGGAGATACTATGTTCTGCGATGTCAAAGCAGATGTAAAGAGTGAGCTTGGGAAGGAGTTTTCTTCTCCTCCTCCTCCTCCTCCAAGCAGCATAAAGAGCATTGTTCCACCATCACATAATGAGAAGCGTAAAGATGCAGCAGTTGTCTGTGTGGATAGCGTGGTTGATGAAAACAACCGGGGGCAATCATGGGCACAAGGTCTTACGGAAGGGGAGTACTGTCATCTAAGTGTTGAAGAGCGCCTTAATGCCCTTGTTGCTTTAGTCGGCATTGTCAATGAAGGAAATTCCATCAGGGCTGCACTTGAGGTAAAGTTTGGGTTCTATATTTTCAGCTTTCCCCTTGAACAGGAAAGTACTGGCCTTTGTGAGTCTTTCATTTCTGATCTGATTTAATATATTTGCAGGATCGCATGGAAGCAGCTAATTCTCTTAAGAAGCAAATGTGGGCTGAAGCACAGTTAGATAACAGCTGTATGAGAGATGTACTTAAGCTCGATTTTCAGAACTCAGTAAGCAGCAAAACCGAGCCAGTGATAGGTCTACAAGTTACCCAAAGTTCTACTCGTGAGAAGGATAGTTTCGACAGCGACCCTCACCAACTTATAGATGAAACAAAGCCCTTGGAAGTTGCTTCAAATGATCTTCAAAAATCATTTGCTGAGAGAGCAGTTACTAATCAGGAGGCGAACATAAGTCAAGAAAAATGTTCTTCTCAACATGGATATGCTTCAAAGAGATCACGCTCACAATTAAAATCATACATAGGCCACAAAGCAGAAGAGGTATATCCATACCGATCTTTGCCGCTTGGACAAGATCGACGCCACAATCGTTATTGGCATTTTGCTGCATCAGCATCTAAGAGTGATCCTTGCTCGGGGCTTTTATTTGTTGAGCTACACAATGGCAAGTGGCTCCTCATTGATTCAAATGAGGTAATAACAAGCAATTTGTTATATTACTTGTAGCTGTAAGAATTTTGATTGCCCTTATGTTGCTAATTTTTTTTGTGTGAATTTATTTCTCATAGGCTTTCGATACTCTGGTTGCGTCACTGGATATGCGTGGGATCAGAGAATCTCATTTACGCATAATGTTGCAGAAGATCGAGGGATCATTCAAAGAGAATGCTTGTAAGAGTATAAAGCTAGCTAGTTTCTTGAAGGAAAAGAGTGTTGTAAATCATTCTCCTACAGAATCTATGAGCCCATCCAGTGCTATATCAGGGGCGAACTCTGATTCAATGGAAATTTCAACTTCTATTAGAATTGAGCTTGGTAGAAACAACACGGAGAAGGAGAATTTATCAAGACGGTTCCTTGATTTCCAGAGATGGATATGGACCGAGACGTACAGTTCACTCCCTTCATGTGCTAGGAAATATGGGAAGAAGAGATCTGAACTGTTAGCAACATGTGAAGTGTGTGTTGCTTCTTTTTTGTCTGAGTATACTCACTGCACTTCTTGTCACCAGAGATTAAACATGGTTGATAGTTCAGAGAGAAAGATATTAGAAGCAGGCCTGACTGCGTCTCCTCTTCCTTTTGGAGTCAGACTGCTCAAAGCACAGCTTGTTTTTCTTGAGGTAACGTATCAATGAACTTTGTCGACTTTTAGTCTACAGTCAGCTAGGCGTAGGTTCTTTTGGTACCAACTCTTGACAACTCAACAACTTCATTTATTGACAGGCGTCTGTTCCAGATGAAGCTCTTGAATCTTTTTGGACAGAGGAAAATAGAAAACTTTGGGGGTTTAGGTTGAATGCTTCATCATCACCTGAAGAACTTTTGCAGGTTTGGTCATGTCTTTTTTTTCTTCTTTCCCTAAAGGATGTCACATTGTAAATGACGTATCGTTCTAAGCCTGGTATCTTCTTTCTGGTTTTGACAGGTGTTAACATCCTTAGAGAATGCAATCAAGAAAGAATTTTTATCATCCAATCATGTATCAGCAAAAGAGCTCTTGGGAGCTGCGGATGCTAATGATTCAGGGTCTGTGGACGTTCTTCCATGGATACCAAAGACAGTATCAGCGGTTGCTCTAAGACTTGCAGACCTTGATGCATCCATTATTTATGTGAAGCCAAAGAAACCTGAAGTAATCCCTGAAGATGAGAACGAGCAAATTGTAAGTTTTCAAGACCATATTGGTTCTTTAAGAAATGTGCAGATGTTTTTTGTTTATATTTTGTAAGTTATATTATATTTTGGAGTCTTATGTTACCCACTTTATGCAGAGCCTTTTCCGTGGAGATTCTCCGTTCACAGGCAAAGGATACATGCAGCAAGAAGACAAAGACAAGGTTGTTCCAAACTCGGGTAACAGACGTAATAAACGTGCACGAGTAAGCTTCGGAGGTGGATCTGGATCAAACAGAAAGGTGAAAAAGAAGAAAGCACAAAGCGGTAGATTTGTTGCTGGTAAGAGACATGTTGCAGTGGATAGGAACCTGATGAGCGTTGAGTTGAACCACCAAGTCCCTGGAAGAGGAAAGAGGACAGTTAGAAAAAGACCAGAGAGAATGGATGAGGATAATGACCGCCTAGTAAGCAGAATGGCTGACATTGCCAGGCCGAAAAGCGAAGAAGAAGAGGAAGATGAGGAAGAAGAAGAAGAGCAAGCATTCAGAGACATTGATGAAGACTGGACAGCAGGTGAAACACCTAGAGAGATGGACGAGGACTGGACCAATGAAACACGTAACAGAATGATGACGACGATGCAAGTTGATGATGAAAGTGACAAAAGTGTAGGTGCAGAATCAGAGGATGAGGATGTCGATGGTCAGTTTGTGGATTACAGTCAGAGAAACAAGTGGGAATTAGACTGGAATAGTAATCCAAACGAAGCAGTGGAGGAAGAGGAGGAAGAAGAAGTTGTTGGAGTTGGAGGCGTTGTAGAAGAAGATGATGCAGAAATGAGTGAGAGCTCTGAAGATGATGATGTACCTGCTGATAATGTAGCAAACATTTACGACAGAGAATCAGAAGGTTATAGCAGCAGCGATTCATAAAACTGAGATGTAGCATTGTGAAGAGTGGAAGATTACATTCTTGAAAATATATATATATATTCTAATATGATATATAGGAGAAAAGAGAGATAGTATCAGAATAGGTTTTCACCTAAGAGAAGCAATAGAAGAACATTTCTGATTAGTTTTGGTGAAGTTCTAAAAGCCAAGGCAAGCCATATATATTTAGCAAATGCCTTTGTTATCATAATAATAATTTCATTATTTTTTGAAAGTGTAATTCAATGGTATATGTGTAATCTCTAATGCATGAGGTACTATCTTTCTCTTCTTCGTCTCTTGTCCTGCTTCTAAGTTCTTAATGAACAAAGTATTTGATTCTCGCTGTATTTATTCCCTTGCGGAGGAGTTTTATATATAATAGGCCCCAAAGGAGTTTCACTAGTCCTAGGATTCAAGCAGAATCTCTTTCACCATTAAATGTCAAACGGCATGCCAAACACAATTTTTGTAGAAAGGACTTGAAACTCTCGAGGAAAATTCACAATTTCTTAGGGTTATTTATATATATACTTTAAAGTAAAAGATACTTTCATTAGATGGTCCAAGGTAGACCTTTATTTCTTCTTCTTTTTTGATAACCATTATTTCTTCTTTTATATTTTATAGTTTATAGTATATGAAAAGAAAGTTGCTTTTCTTTTTCCAATTCTTATGAATCTTCGATAGAAAAACAATTAAACATCAATTTCACGTTTGAGTATCTCAAATGTAATCTTAAAAATTTCTCTAATTTGTCAACATTAAACCTTTAAGATATACATATTGTTGTCGATACAAAAGATATCACCTACTTTAAACATTGGTAAGAATCTGAGCAGATATATAATCTGTAGAATTATGATGATAAAAAGTAGATAAAAAACGATGGAAATATATAATTGTGATTTACAGCTTTAAATTGTGCCGTTTGAAATTTGAGATGACCAAAATTCTTTCTTTTCTTTTTCAAAACTAATTTTATGATATAGTGTAAATTCTATATTTGCAAAAACAAATTGCTATATAAATTACAGTCACTATGAACCATCGTATCGTCCTATATATCTAATTGCACTACTTGTTCTGCTATAGTTACAAGCCAACAAACTCTTTACCGTACCAAATAACTTCTATCACCAATCAATGTTTTACTTTTGATTTCCTTTATTCACATGTTTTACAATCGTAAATATTACATACCAAAAATGTGTGCCGTCCAAAACCACATCAGAACGAAACCAGACACATTTACGGTAATGATATACACATACACATAAAATATATGAAAGCATAGAATATGCATCAAAAGAATAGAAAGTCGAACTTTCGATTGGACAATACTAATATTGTACTTCAAATAGATATATAATATATCGAGAAAAAGTTGTTAAAAGGTTTTTTTTTTTTTTTTTTTTTTTTACCTAGCCAACCAAAAGGAGAAGAAGAAAGTGGGAGAAGGTGGGATGTTGAAGTGAACTCAATATACTTAAAAAGATCAATTAAAGTGAATGATTAAGCTTAAAGGAATCAATATTTGTTACAAAAATAAAGGTTTAAAGGGAATAATTATGATTGCAAGTTCGGATATCACCAAAACTTGGGCCTAATTAATTGAACCGCTGACTTTTCTTTCTTCTTCTTACCTTCTAGATGCTTTTCAATTTTCATATTTTAACCTAACAAATTTAACCACGTAGAACCCACAACTACTGTTGTTTATATAAATTACATTTAATTATTGGACCCATAACTCCAGAGCAACACTAATATATATCACGAGAGATTCATCAGGATTCAGGTCTATCTCAATATTTTGTAGGAATTTCACCATTACCATTTCAAAATAAAATACAAAAAATTCATATTTATACACGAAATCACAAAAACCTGTTATTAAGGAGTGTATAAGAATTTGTTTAGCTACAAAATGTAGAGATTATACATGCATGCACGAGACTACTTAGTAATTAGTAAGCTTGCAAGAGATATAAAATATTTGACTACTAAGTTCTTATTCTATATCTTTAACCAAAAGATGTTATACAACTATTGTAATTGAATATTACACTAGTTGAGATTATAAAACAACATACAATATGGAAGAGATAACAGAAGAAGTAGGTATAAGTGTTTGAAGATAGATGATTAGAAGTTGTATGATTTATATTCCCTGAAAGTTTGCAAATATTGATATGGACCCGCAGATCTTATGGCAAGTGGGATACTTGGTTAAAGTTTTGGGTACAACCCACAAAAGCTTCTTTGAAGATTTCACCAAAAGCAAAAGAAAGAAAAAGAAAGTGAAAAGGAAATGCCTTTGAGAATATATTTTAGTATATATTTTGTAGAAGAAAGTTTTCGTTTGGCTTATTAATATTTTATCTGTTGTTGTGACCCAATAATGATAGGCATGGTTCTCTTAATTTATACTATACATATTGTTTGTTAAATTAGAGAGAAACATTATTTACTACAGAACTTGGCATTTAAATTTCTAAATGTTAATGTATATATGCCCTATTTTATTTTAAATTTGTTAAAATTAACATAGTTAGAACTAACCCAGCTTTTATTAACTTATTGGTTACATGTCACAACTAATGGTACAGATATTTGAAGTTCAATTATATTCTTTTACACATAAGTAAAAGATTTTAAAGATGAACTGGAAATAAGTTATTAATTGAGTCTTATCGATTCAATTGACAATAAAAATATAACTAGTAAGAATTATTGTTTGCTGCATTCTATTCTCATCATGTTAATCATTGATTAGTTTACCATAATTTAATACATTTCTTAATAAAATGAACAAGAGTATAGAATAAACTGCGCCGTTTTTATTTAATAAATATGACTTTATAGTATTTCACATAATTATTTCATAGATCATGCGACTCATGTCTAGTGCAGCAATTCTTTAGTCATGCTTGCATTGTATCTTTTAAACATTGGAGTCAAATAATAAATTGACTTGAGATAAATAAACACTAAATATGTGTCTCTGTTTTCCACAACATATATGTAAAATATATATTCCCTGTGTTTTTTTATTAGTTTGATGTTTTACAATTTCACACATATTCTTTTTTATGAACTAATATTTTAACTTCATTTATTACTTAAAAATAAAAAAATAAAATATTTAAGAAAAAAGGAGAAAACAAATAATTACAAGAATAAGTTTCAAATCAAATATGTATTACAAATCTAAAACATCAATCTTTTAAAAACATTTTTTTTTTCTAAAACATCAACTATAATTAAACTAAATAGAAGGAGTGTTATCTACTCCAATCATAGTTGAATCCAATATTTTTTTTTGTTTTTGATTTTGATAATTAGTATTCTGATAAAATCCTTAACATGTTGTTTATATATATATATATATATATATACATATTATAGAACACAAAAGAAAACTAATTCAACAAAAGCAAAATGTGATAACAAGTTGTAACATGTGAAAAAAGTATGTGTCATCAACATGTGGAAGGAAGAAAGAGTCGAGAGAAATGGAGCGGTGATCAACTACTCCCCTTATAACCGTTTTCGTAACCGTTGCAATGCTTCGCGCGTGATTTTCACTCACAACACACAAAGCCAAAATTACCTTCATACGTGTGTTGACTGATGATTGTTTTTTGTTTTTGTTTTTTTAGATTATCTAATTCTAACTATTTTTTTTTGTCAACATGCCTAGTGACTTTTAATCATTTCCTTTATATTTCAAGTAAGAGATTTAATCTACAATATCTTGAAGATTTATAAAGTGGCTATATCACTAGGCCACATGTTCTCAGCAATTTTAACTATTTAAATTCTTGAGAAACTAGTTTTTTTCTGAAATTTCAAAAACAATTTATGCTACATTTCAACATTCAAATTTAGAAAAAATTGAAAAATCAGTTTTTTAAATCTAACTTACTTTCTCCAAAAATTTAAAATAAATTTTTGGAGTTTTTATGTAAACCAAGATCAATAACAAAATAAAGAATCTACAGACTAAAATTAGAACTAAAAACAAAAAACCAAGTTTCTGTATTTTTTTGTTTTTTTGGTTTTCCATAAATTAGCAAATCAAATGAAATTAACGAGTTAACGCAATAGATTCCTTCCGCAATAGAATATATATATATATATATATATATATATATAAGTTATAGTTAGCTAAAATAGCATGGTATGAAAAATCATTTGAACTCTAAAGTAATTGGTTGACATAAAAATGAACTCTACAAATTATACTATACCGATGCATATATATATACAGCCATGAAACCCTAGTAGTATTAAATATTGAAAAGAAAAGAAAGAAACCAAAAATAAAAAAAAAGACGAAATTAATTAATGATGTATGTATGTATGTATGTATAAATGCAATGCATTGGTAAAAAAGAAAGAGACATCGAAGTGGGAATGCATGTCATTTTGCAGGTTCAAGCAAGCAGTTCCCTATGTAACAAAAGAATGATAAGACGACCGACACGATGTTTCAATCTTTTTGGATATATAGGAGTAGTTTTTTTTACTTTTCTTCTCTCCTCGATTTTTCCACTTCTCTTTCTCTTTTACCAATCCCTGAAACTAATCAAATCAACTTCGTAGAAAAAAACATTTTAGATTCTCTTCCTTTTTTATCTGTTTGGTTGGACTCTTCGACCCAATGGTTATATATGATATTCTTAGCTTCAACTCTAGTTTTACTCTTTCTTTTACTAATTACAAATTCTGAAAAAAATAACTTTATTTTTTGTCTTTTTTGTTAAAGATAAGTGAATAAGTAGTACACACAAAAATGAATGTGATAATTAAGAGAACTAATTTTCAAAAAAAGCGATGATACTATGATAATAATGATGCCACTCTTTTCCTTCTTAACTTCAATCGCACGCTAAAAGAATCATTTATTCTTTGATGTTCGGTTTCTGTTTCTTCTTTAATTCATTCATTTTCTCTTCTTTAATTATCATTTATTACAACTCGGAAACCATTTTCTTTTTCATTTTGTTTTCTGACTCATGCAACCCAGATCGTAAAACAATGGTTTTACACTTAGAAATCTTTAGTACTATATTTCTATTTTCTTGAAGTAATGAATAAATACACATAGAAAAGTATACTTCTCTATATCAATTTTAGAAATTTAATAATGTTTTACCTTTATTTTTTTCTCAAAATAAATGATAATTTAGAATTTAACCTTGATTAATTTTTCTCATATAATCCTAGTCTTAAGCGTTGAGGTATCTAGACTCGATTGGATTAAATCTTTTGAGTTTTTTGATATAAGATCTATTATAATAGTTTTTTCGGGTTTGATTCGTTTCTAGTTTGATAATTTATTAGAATAGTTTAAAATTTAAATATATATATATATATATTTCTGTTATAATAATATATTTGAATATCTTTTATTTTAGATTGGGTTTGAGTTTTTGAAAAATATGTTAAATTTATTAGTTATTCATTTTAGTTATAATATTTAAAGTTATTGTACAGATGGTGCATTTACTTTAAACATTGTAATAGTATTATGAGACAAATCGATTATAATGTTCTATTGTTTAGACTTTAGATGAACAAAATAGTAACGTCACTAAAGATATATAATAGGGGTTTTTCGGTATGAAAGGTGTCGAAGAATTGCAAGAAAATGTCAAATCAAAATATACATGAAAATACCAAACTAAATTATACTATATAAAATTCCTTCGAAATTTTATAATGGGTGGTTAGATAGTCCATAATAGATGTTAGAATTTTGTTAAAATTACCAATTACTTACAAAACAATAATAATAATAATAATAATAATAATAATAATAATAATAATAATAATAATGACAAAGACACAAAATAAGTATGCCGGAGTTATATGGTGTGGTGGTTCAACATCAAAATTTTATTGGTCGTGGGAATAATAAAAATGATATTGTTATCTTTAATGTAGGACCTGCTTTAGTAAACATTACATTTCAAGACAAAACAAAAGTTAAAGATGCGACAAAAGATAAGACAAAATTGAAGTGTGTGTATTGTGAGATTGGCATGGTCTATTATTTCCTTATTCCTCAAACCAAAATAAACCACTCATTAACTGTCGGTTCATCAACAATTTTGATTTCATCTCCTTGTTTTCTTATTTTATACTATAATTTTAATGTCGATAAATTTATTTCATGTTTGCTTGTTTAAGAATCAAGATATATTGTGAATCGTATTCATTACTGTCTAGTACTATATAAAAACAACAAATTGCATGCATATACCACATTTATTATTTGTGTCAATAATAAATTTTACTGCAAGATCTGAATTAGTAGGTGTATTAAATACTTACCCAATGATATGGTTATTTTCTTTCTCGAAGTGATGAAACATACAAACCTAAAACATGTGTAATTGAATTTTCAGTTTTGGTATGTTTCTCGTTGTTTTTAGATTTAAATAACTCGAGATCCAAATTTTAACACCTCTTTTTTGCATTAACTTACAGAAATTTTCTTTTTTACATCACTTGTTAAAAGTTCCTTCTTCACATCCTGTAAACTTATTAGAGGTTATAGTGATGCAAACTAAATTGTAAAAAAAGAAGACATTTTAATATTGTTCCGAAATAATTATATACTCTAAGAATTTTGATATGTTCTAACAATATTTCCATTCTTACAAATAAAAAAATGTACTCTGTACTAAATATGGTTGTTCATTTACAATTTTTCATGTCTAATCAAATAATATATTTTTTAAAACAGATATACATTTTTTAATACATGAACCTTTACAAAAAAAATAGCAACGTAGAATTTTAAATTTTAAATATGTCGTTTCTAACATAATAACCATAATAAAAAACACCAAATTAGGAAACAGTAAAGTACAAGGAGTGAATAAATCTATAGGCTATAATAGATCATTATTATTATCTGTAACATTCTCTTTTATAATCAGTGTAAATAAATCTTAGGATAAAGCAGATAAACAAAGGATAATTATAAATGTTGGAAACTCGACATTGCTTATATGTAATAATTGGAAACAAAATAATACTGTAAGAGAATGAAAAACAGAAAACAAAAAAAGAAAAAACTGAATAATATTTGAACAATGATTTTGGCATTCATAGTCAGAGTCACGATAATTCAGCTGTCTCCAGTCAACGCTTTTTAGACTCTCTTCTTTATTCTCTCTTCCTTCAAAGCACTCTCTTGCAAACATCACACTTCTTTTATCTCACTCTCTCTTCCTCTCTCTCCTCAACCACAACCACAACCACCGTTGCTTCGCCGCCATAGACACCGGCCCGTTTCCCGGAGAAGAAGATGTATCTTCTTTTTCTTTTCCTTCTTTTTCCTACTGTCTTCTCTCTGAGCCAGGAAGGCTTTATCCTTCAGCAAGTTAAGGTCTCTTTTGACGATCCAGACTTATCTCTTTCCTCTTGGAACTACAGTGATGAGTCACCTTGTCGTTGGCATGGAGTTTCCTGCGCCGGAGATTTCTCCTCTGTTACTTCCGTCGACCTCTCAAGCTCTAATCTCGCCGGACCTTTCCCTTCCGCCATTTGTCGTCTTTCGAAATTGGCGCATCTCTCCTTGTACGATAACTTAATCAACTCAACGCTTCCTCTCAACATCTCTGCTTGTAAGAGTCTTCAGACTCTTGATCTCTCTCAGAATCTCCTCACCGGTGAGATTCCACATACTCTTGCGGATCTCCCAGCCTTAACGCACTTAGATTTGACTGGAAACAACTTTTCCGGTGACATTCCGGCGAGTTTCAGTCGGTTTGAAAACCTTGAGGTTCTTTCTCTTGTTAACAATCTCTTAAACGGGACGGTTCCGCCTTTTCTCGGGAACATCAATTCGTTGAGGATGCTGAACCTTTCCTACAATCCGTTTAGTCCTAGTCGAATCCCGCCGGAGTTTGGAAATCTGACCAATCTCGAGGTTATGTGGCTCACTGAGTGCAATTTAGTCGGGCAGATTCCTGACTCACTGGGTCAACTCAGCAAACTCGTTGATTTAGACCTGGCGCTTAACGATCTGGAGGGTCCTTTACCTCGTTCTCTCGGCCGTTTGTCCAGCATCGTTCAAATTGAGCTGTACAACAACTCGTTGACCGGAGAAATCCCTTCGGAGCTCGGAAATTTGAAAACCTTGAGACTTCTCGACGCTTCGATGAATCAGTTAACCGGGAAAATACCGGATGAGCTCTGTCGAGTTCCATTGGAGAGTTTAAATCTCTACGAGAACAATCTAGAAGGTGAAATTCCGGCGAGTATAGCAATGTCTCCGAACTTGTATGAGCTCAGGATCTTCGGAAACCGCTTCACCGGAGAATTACCAAGAGACCTTGGCCGAAACTCACCGTTGAAATGGCTGGATGTTTCGGAAAACGAATTTTCCGGCGAATTACCGGCGGATCTGTGCGCGAAAGGGGAGCTAGAGGAGTTGCTGATTATACACAATGCTTTCTCCGGCGCTATACCGGAGAGTCTAGGCGATTGCAAGAGCTTAACCCGTATACGGTTAGCGTATAACCGGTTTTCCGGTTCAGTTCCTCCCGGTTTCTGGGGATTGCCTCACGTTTCCTTGCTTGAGCTCATCAACAATTCGTTTTCCGGTGAAATTTCAAAGACCATAGGAGGCGCAGCAAATCTCTCGCTGTTAATTCTCTCCAACAATGAATTCACAGGATCATTGCCGGAGGAAATCGGGTCTTTGGACAATCTTAATCAGCTGTCGGCAAATGGAAACAAGTTCAGTGGCTCGTTGCCTGATAGCTTAATGAAGCTTGGGGAATTAGGTACTCTTGATCTTCACGGAAACCAATTTTCAGGGGAGTTAACTCCTGGAATCAAATCCTGGAAGAAGCTGAACGAGTTAAACTTGGCCGATAATCAATTTTCCGGTAGAATTCCAGATGAAATCGGGAGTTTGTCTGTCTTGAATTATCTCGATCTTTCTGGTAACCTTTTCTCTGGCAAAATCCCGGTTTCATTGCAGAGTTTGAAGCTTAACCAGCTGAATCTGTCGTATAACCGGTTAACTGGTGACCTACCACCTTCTTTAGCGAAGGAAATGTATAAGAATAGCTTCATCGGGAACCCTGGATTGTGCGGGGATTTGAAGGGATTGTGTGGCTCGGAGAATGAAGCTAAGAAGAGAGGCTATGTTTGGCTTCTCAGATTGATTTTTATACTCGCAGCTATGGTGTTTGTTGCGGGTATTGCTTGGTTCTACTTCAAGTATAGGACTTTCAAGAAAGCAAGAACCACGGAGAGATCCAAGTGGACTCTAATGTCGTTCCACAAACTCGGATTTAGTGAACACGAGATTCTCGAAAGCTTGGATGAAGACAATGTTATTGGAGCTGGAGCATCGGGTAAAGTGTACAAGGTTGTACTCAGCAATGGAGAAACTGTTGCAGTTAAGCGGTTATGGATAGGATCTGTTAAGGAAACAGAATATTGCGATCCAGAGAAAGGCCACAAACCTGGAGTTCAAGACGAGGCCTTTGAGGCTGAAGTCGAGACATTGGGCAAGATTAGGCATAAGAACATTGTGAAACTCTGGTGTTGCTGTTCTACAAGAGACTGCAAACTCTTGGTTTATGAGTATATGCCTAATGGTAGCTTGGGAGATTTGCTTCATAGCAGTAAAGGAGGAATGTTGGGATGGCAAACTAGGTTTAAGATTATCTTAGATGCAGCCGAGGGCCTTTCTTATCTTCACCATGATTGTGTTCCTCCGATTGTCCATAGAGATATTAAGTCGAACAATATTCTGATCGATGGAGATTATGGTGCAAGAGTCGCTGATTTTGGAGTTGCTAAAGCCGTCGACTTGTCCGCAAGAGCTCCTAAGTCGATGTCAGTGATTGCTGGTTCATGTGGTTACATCGCACCAGGTTAGTCTTATGCTTACATTTAGAATTGATTGATTGATTAATAAGTAGTACTTACTATTGACAATATTTAGTACTTTGTTGCACGAATATTCATATGAACCACATTGAAGTTTATTAGTTGAGAGACTTAAATGAGCATTCACTGTCTATTGAAACATGTCTGAATTATGGCTCCACACTTTCTCACATCTCCATTAATGAATTTAAATTTATGTTTATTTCCCTCCATAACTTTTTATTTCAAACTACTTGCAGAATACGCATACACACTACGTGTGAACGAGAAGAGCGACATCTACAGTTTCGGGGTAGTGATCCTTGAGATAGTGACTAGGAAACGACCAGTTGATCCAGAATTGGGGGAGAAAGATTTGGTGAAATGGGTTTGCACAACATTGGACCAGAAAGGCATAGAGCATGTGATAGACCCGAAACTCGACTCTTGTTTCAAAGAAGAAATAAGCAAAATCCTCAACGTCGGACTCCTCTGCACGAGTCCGTTGCCTATTAACCGACCTTCCATGAGGCGTGTGGTTAAGATGTTGCAGGAAATTGGTGGTGGAGACGACGAGAGCCAAAACAAGACAAGAGATGATAAGGATGGAAAGTTAACACCTTATTACAACGAAGAAACCTCAGACCAGGGAAGTTTACATTGAAGAAGACACTAATGAAGGAACAAAGTGTTGTTTTTGCCTAAAAAAGAAGCTCTAAATTTTTGGTGCTTGAAGCTGTGATTCAGGGCATTGAATCAAAAAGATTCTCTCCCCCCATTGTTACGGTTTTGGGATGAGAGAGAGAATCAGAGATTGTTAATTCTATATAAGATATATGAAAAAGGTTTTAAATTCAATGTTTCAGTCTCTACTGTAAAAGGCTATTAGTAAGTAGTAACTCTAGTTTTGTAAGAAGTTTTCTCTTTTCTTATATGAGTATAAAATTAGTACATGCAAATGAAAAATGCGATAATGATCAGGCGATAATATGCATTAAAAGAGGAGGAAATTACTCAAATGGTGCATATTATATACCTAATTACTAATACGGTGTATTTTATGTTTCAAGTTTGAAACAAAAAGTGAAATATCATATAAGATTTGGCAGTTTCGTAATAAAACGAAACTGTTATTAAAAAAAAAATTCAAAAAAAAACAAAATCGACCCATTGAAAAAACCCTAACATTTTGTTTCATCTTCTCTTTCTCCTCCTCCTCTGCTTGCTGGCGACTCTCTCCTCCTCTTCTCCTCCTCATCGTCGAAATCGACCGCCTAATGTGCAAGCTAATGAGATCATTGAAGATCATAGTCAAGTTGAGACTAGAAACGGTGCCGTTTTTGTCGGAGTCTACGACGGTCATGGTGGACCTGAAGCTTCTAGATACATCTCTAATCATCTCTTCTCCCATTTAATGAGTTAGTCTTTCTAATTTTTATTCTGAAGTCAAACAAGTCCACTCTGAAATCTGTGTGTTTCTTCTTCCTGATTTGCTTAAGATGATTGGAATTTTTATGGTAGAAGTTGAAATCGATGTACAGCTATGAACAGTGAACTGGAATGACAAAACTTTTCTTTTGGCAGATTGTATTTGTCTTGGTCTCTTGACTTGTTTGTTTCTGGATTTGTTTGTGGATTTTGTTGCTTTGTTTGTTGCAATTGTTTTGAAGCTTTGTCTTGTTTCCTTTTTGCCTGTAATTTTGGATTAGATTTGGTTTAATGATTAAAATTTTTCCTTTTAGGAATTTCGAGAGAAAAGAGTTCTATATCAGAGGAGACTTTGAGATCTGCATTTTCTGCAACTGAGGAAGGGTTTCTCACGCTTGTGCATAGGACTTGTGCATTTAAACCATGGAGACTCTCGTGCTATGCTTGGTTCCATGAGTAATAATAATAGGTCAAACAAGATTGTAGCTGAGCAATTGACTAGTGATCACAATGCGGCTTTGAAAGAAGTTAGACAAGAGCTTAGGTCATTGCATGCTGATGATTCGCACATCGTTGTTCTCAAACACGGTGTGTGGCGCATCAAAAGCATCATTCAGGTTTGCAAAACTTTCTTTCTTTTTTCCCTTAAAACATTTGTCAACGTCCTGTGACACTATCATTAGAACAAAGCTAATATTAAGGTACTATCCTTGTTCCAATTAGAACAAACGAGAGAGAGTTGATTAATGAGAATTGTTGTGACGATCATAAGGTAGATTTTGATATTTCATATAAAGACTACGTTGGTAGACTTCGAATATGTTTGGTAGAATTTATTTAGGTTATGGTAGACTTTTCTTTCTCCAATTTTTGATAGGTGATAAGGGATGAGACTCGTGGGAACTTCGAGCATGTCCTTTTGACAATCCTACAATGTGCTGAAAACTCTTGTTTCTATTTCGCAAAGGTAAACACAAACTGATCTTTCTTAAACGACAAGGCAAAATTGCAGGAGGCTTTCTCGTTTATAATGAAAATTGAAATTGCAGGCATTAAGAAAGTCGATGAAAGGGTTAGGAATAGATGACACAACATTGATAAGAATGGTGGTGACGAGAGCAGAGGTTGATATGCAGTTCATCATATAAGAATATCGCAAGAGATACAAGAAGACTTTGTACAACCCCCAATAGTCACTTTAATTCTTTGTATCTAACATGTCTTGCAACAATCGTTATTTGACCTATTGTAATACGTTATATGCAAGTATGAATCAAAAGAGGAAAAAGATAAATCTAGAAAAAGCTAGCCAGGTATTTAATAGAAGATTAAACAAAGAGAAACTGAGTAGTTGTACTTCACAATTTTAGATATAAGTTTTGCTATCATCCTATGTAATTGTAGTTAGCCTAGGCATAATAACCGAAATTGTAGTTAGCCTGGGCAAATGAAAGTCTACCATAAATCACTTAAAGTTTACCACACTGTTGTACTGCACAACAAATGAAAGTCTACCATGAAGCACTTA
>OVBA01003133.1:0-29752 GCA_900406435.1 Lepidium aucheri | reverse complement strand
TTGTGATAATTGTGATATTCATATCTTAATTTCGAATCGTTTGAGAATTGTGATAATTGTTTTAGGTGAGTCGGGTCTTAAATAAATGTTTTTTAGTTTTCCTATTAGGATTATGAGGATTGTTTTTAATAAATATCGATTAGGATAAGGATATAATTATGATAATCTCGTAGGATAAAGATATAATTATGATAATCTCGTAGGTAAAATAATCTCTTATAATTAATTAATTAATAATATTTAATCTAGATAATAATAATTAATTAATTAGTTATAGAATCTTATCAGAATATAATTATGTAACAAATATAATGTAATAATACTTTCTAGTAACAATATAACCTAGTCTAAAACAAACAATATAACACGATATTTAAGTTAATATTATGCTTTTATTATATAAGAGAAGAAATTGGCATGATATCAAAAATTCATATTGGTTTCGGCGGTTTTCCCCACTTCTACGATCTACGAGACAGCTTCTAGAATTTAGAGAGGAAGTCAAATTACAGCGTGGGCCTTGAGCCGATGTTAGACTCATTTATTTTAAGCCCAATATCGCTTGATTTCTATTTTTCACGAAAAGGGGAAAACAAAAAAGTGGAAGACTTGGCGATTTCGTGAGTATGGGCCGCAAGAGAGACAAACCCTACCCTTACCACCACAATCCGGCGGCGCGAATTTCAAAACGTCGGCGACCTTGGGCCCCTCCGTCATCAAAACAAGATGAGATCATCGACAAACCTACCACTAAACCTCCGCCACCACCGGCGCTAGTCGTTATGGGACTTCCCGCCAACTGTTCAGTTCTGGAGCTAAAATCCCGATTCGAGATCTACGGTTCAATCTCACGAATCCGAATTACCACAGACGGATTCGGCTCTATCTCGTACCGTACCGCTGAGTCAGCTGAAGCCGCCATTGCCGGAAGTCACGAGCCTTCTTTCGGTATTTCCATCGATTCCAAAAAGGTTTGAAATCCGGAGCAAGAATCAACAAATTAACGACGATTCAACCTAATCAGCTGTGAAATTTGGGAAATAGGGTTTATAAGGTACCTGTGTGTTGCAGTTGCAGGTAGTTTGGGCGACGGATCCGTTGGTGAAGTGGAGGGAAGATGTGACGGTGAAGGAGGGAGGAAAAGATAAAACGACGTCGAATTTGTCATCTTCTTCAAAGCTACTTCGACCTGAAATGCCATTAAGAAAACATGGGAGAAACAATAGGCTAGCATCGGCCATTGTTAACCCGAGAAGTGATAATACCGACGAAAAGATGAGCGGTGGAGGCAGAAGGTTATATCCAGCGACGGCAAGAGAAATTAATAGCAGAGATATTGTAGCCTACGACGATATCCTTTAACACCATTGTACAATTATAGTAACTCTTTTTTTTTCAATTCGTTATCACTTTGATTTTTGGTAGTTCTTTTCGGGAAAATTGTGTATGTTATATGAATTTTAGCTCGTCGTTTTCTTTTCTTATCTCAGTGACCCTGTTTTCACAATTTTGGTGTGTAATGTTATGTTCTTTATTTCTCTCTATCAAATTATGTACATTCTATCAAATATTTTGTTTATTTGATAGATTATAAGAAGGAAGGGATACAAAGCCCCTAGAAGACTCAGAATCCATAAACCTTGGAAGATTTCAATAAATATCAGATTAAAAAATTCTAAATCGCAAAGTCGCATTATACTTCTTTTTTGGTTTACTTCTTCTAATCATAAAAGCCGATCCAGACAGTTTTATACCGTTTCTTACCACATTCAACATAAAAGTCTAAAGTCTCCGTCTCCTCTTTCATTTGAACAAGTTGGTGTTCGATTCCCTGGAAAACAAAACTTAACTCCCAAAACCCTAATAACTTCACGTTGGCATCTTTTCAGCCAGTTCAAGTCAGTGCTAAGCTCTTTGAGTTGAGGGATTAGTTCGATTGTTAGATAGTGTGACAAGGCCAGGTCAATAAGTCGGAGACAAAATTACGCACGAGATTTTAATCAAGTTGTATCCAATCAACTATCGATTAGAGATAACCCAGATTGGTTCCATCGAAAAGATTCGTCAGAAGCAGTCGAGAATATGGCCGAACACGGTGAGCCTCAATCTGATGAAGAACAACAAGTATGGAGCTGGGGCGCTGGTACAGACGGCCAGTTAGGAACGGCCAAGCTACAAGACGAGCATCTGCCTCAGCTTCTCTCGTTGACGTCACTTGCTTCAATATCGATGCTCGCTTGTGGCGGCGCTCACGTCATCGCCTTGACTTCTGGTAAAAAACAAAAGACCCCAAAATATAAATTAACTACATTTATCTGATCTAATGTTTTTTTGCAGGTGGTAAGGTCTTGACATGGGGAAGAGGAAATTCTGGTCAGTTAGGACATGGAGACAGCCTCAACACCTCTTTGCCAAAGCCTGTAGCTTTCTTCGACGATTATGTTATTACTCAAGCTGCTGCGGGATGGAGTCACTCTGGTTTCGTTTCAGGTAAACATTAACAGATTTTTGCTATTGCTGAGGACCAAGACATTGATCATCTCCTTTTTGTGTTGTTGTTTGAGTGCAGAGGCCGGCTATCTTTTTACATGCGGCAATGGATCATTTGGTCAGCTTGGTCACGGTGATAATATGTCACTAAGCAGTCCAGCTAAAGTCTCTTACTTTAGCAATGAGATTGTGAAGATAGTAGCTTGCGGTATGCGTCACTCACTTGTCTTGTTCGCAGGTAACAGTCTGATATACATCAAAATTCACAGGTTTGCAATAAAAGTGTTAAGACTTGTATTTTTCTTTATTTGATTTATCTTGTGGCCTTCAGAGAATCAAGTGTGCGGATTTGGGTCTCGAAAGCGTGGACAGTTAGGTTTCTCATCAGACAGAACAAAGTCAGTAAACCGTCCATGGATTGTCTCTGGATTAGAAGATGTTGAAGTTGTTCGTATTTCAGCTAATGGAGATCATAGTGCAGCTTTATCCGGTGAACCCTTAACTCCCATATTCAGTTTCATTGATCGATCCAATACTGTGAATCTATGGCTAACCTAACCGTCTGCCCATGTGCGTAATCAGCTGATGGGCAATTGTTCAGATGGGGAAGAGGATTCTGTGGCGGCCCTGATATTCAAACTCCTCAGCGGTTGCCTTCATCTCTGTCTTTCAAAGAAGTTGCTTTAGGATGGAATCATGCATTACTACTTACGGGTAATTTTTTACATGGATACATTAATAATACCTTCCCGAGCTCACCGAACCCATTCATTTCTCAATTACTTGTTAAACAGCCGATGGTGAAGTTTTCAAGCTTGGCAACACCCTTAATAAACAACCTGAGAAGCAACAACTGCATATCAATTCCTCTGAAGCTCACTTGGAGAAAGTTGCAGATTTTGATGGAGTTAAAGTTCTGCAAGTTGCTGCTGGAGCAGAGCATTCTGCGGCCATAACAGGTAAAAGGGATAGGGCATTCTGTTTTCTTCACATTTCCCCATATAAAGCAGATAACCTTTGAATTTCTTCCAGAAAATGGAGAAGTTAAGACGTGGGGATGGGGTGAACATGGTCAGCTAGGCCTTGGAAATACCAATGATCAGAACAAACCTCAACTGGTGAGCCCTGGAAGTATGGACCTGCGAATGAAAGAGATCAAAGTATATTGCGGAAGTGGATTTACTTATGCAGTACGGCGAAAACAAGAGCTTTCTTCGTCACTAACCTCATCATAGACAGATGTATGACATCTTATCTGTGTAAAATTGTGCAATGCATGAAGATGCCAATTGTTTACAATGAGTCTTGTGGCTCTTGTCAGAGGACCACAGTGGTCGTGTTAGTACAATATGAATATCTTTCTTACTCTCTCGTCTTGTCAAGATAAGATATAACCTACTGCTACTGCTTCCTTGGCTACCTTACTCTACATGAAAGTGAAATTCCAAAAGAAACTAAAACCCTACTGATTCAGCACATGCTCCATCGGTGACAAGATTGGTTCTGAAATATGTTGCCTTTGACGTCAAGAGATGATGAGCAGATTGTTTTCATATCCATCAGAAGTAACAATGGGTCGAAGTGGGTCAACTTTCCACTGGCCATCGACAATGAACTTTATCTGTGAGGAAAATGAAGCAAGGTTAAGAATTTGGTTTGCCTCACGAATGGGGAAAACGTTAATTGCACACGCTGACAAATACTAGCGTAATTGAATGATCTAACCTCATATCTTCCCGGATATAGCTTCAACGACAAAGAGAAGACTCCGTTATTTGCTTTCTTCATCTTCCTCTGGTTGCAATATCATAAATCAAGGAACATATACTTCAAAAAAGAGCAATATAATTCCTAAATGGATATAGCTCGATGTCAAATTTAGCAGACACCAGATATGAAGCAGTTTGATTTCCTTTATCGAGTTTAATCATATTTTTATAACTGATATGAACTGACCTGGGTAGACCAACCGTCAAATGAACCCGTTAATAAAACTTCTGAGGCTGAATTAGGCCATACTATGCATGCAGTTCGAAGTAATCGTAAAGCTCTACTAGCATGATCTATCCTTCTCTGTTTCTCCCGGACAATCCTCTGCGCGTCTCTAGAAGAAAAAGAAATCAACCAGTGTGAGAGACAATAGCCTAAGCTTCCTACTATCATTTCGCACATAAGCAATGAGCAAAACATACATTATAGCCATAGCCATTTTTCCTTCAAGAACTGCCAACTTTGCTCGTGTAGACCTCAACTTATTCTGGGCATGTATGATCTCATTCTCTTTGAACTCCCAATCATCAGAGATATTCTCCAAGTTCCCAGACGTTACCTCACTATCCTAAATGAAATCATAAAACAAAAATAAGCCAAATGACAGTCACTAATAGACTCGCTTCTCGTTTGAAAAAAAAGTGTTTCTAGATGCCATCAGGTCAAACAATTACCTTACTTGCCACAACTTCATCAGGAGGAGATCTAAGGGTGTGGAGAACAGAAGAAAGTTCTGACTGGAGATGCTGAAGACGGCTTTTAATATGAGTTTTGTTAATATCTTCAGACGTAGATGCAAACCTATCTTTTCCATTCATGCTCTCACCAGAATCCTTATTTCTGTCATCCTCTTTCACACCAAACAAACCACTAGATGAAATTTCGGCAGCTGTACGATATAATGTATATTAAAGCTACAGATCTTCTTTTTCTATGAAGTCTTAAAATGGCAGAAGACAGACGTCACTGCATACCTTCAAAATCTTCATCAGTAAATCCTGCTCTCCTCATACTCCATGTCCTCCATGTTTCTGATGTATGCGAATTACTCAAGCCTTGCGTTTCTGAAACCGGCTTGGTTTCTTGATACCTAATTTTTGCATAATCATCTGAACTTCTACTACTTACAACTTCTTGATTTTCACTAGCTGTCTTTTGACAAAGGTAGGTAACACCAATTATTCCTGTGCGTATAATGAAGAGCAAAGTTTGTAGAAAAAAGAACATACCACAATCCTCGAAGACCAAGGAACCGAACCATTTGGGGAGAGATCATTCATGGAACAATTGCTTTCCCTTATCTCCCTCAAGCTAATCCCTAGACTAAAATTCCTTTCTTTCTCCAACCTGGTCAAAATGCC
This sequence comes from Lepidium aucheri, assembly GCA_900406435.1. NCBI lineage: Eukaryota > Viridiplantae > Streptophyta > Magnoliopsida > Brassicales > Brassicaceae > Lepidium > Lepidium aucheri. The sequence goes on along the minus strand of OVBA01003133.1, from coordinate 24,131 downwards.
TTCAATTCCACTCTCATTCCCACTATTAACTTCTCTGGGAAAAACAGAAGCATGAATCAAAAAGAGGTGTTTCTAGAGAAGGAAAAACCGATTTTATGCATATAGACTAAGAGAAAATTTTTAATTAGAAGACTCACTCTCTTAAAGATGGAGGATGTGAGGAAAGATCAGGAGCTCCATGACTGAAAGTTTGAACAGTTCCTTGAGAATTATAACGTTTCTCAGTATGTATATCCTGTGGATTCCCGTCTTCTTCCTCATCTTTTTCATCCAAATCCCATCCCATGGAAAGCCAACCACCTTGGTTTACAATTCTCTCCACAAGATCAATTCTTCCAGAACGGATTAAATCCTTCTTGCTCGGAAACATACCAGGTTTCTCAGAATTCTTCATAAACTCCAAAATCTCCGTTTCGAGATCCTTACTCGCCTCACTTTCCCAATCCGAATTTCGCTTATTGCACATCCTCAAAATTCGACTACACCGAGAGCAACAACTTTTCTTCCTCGGCTTGACCTCAAGAAACCCTAGAACAGGCCCACAAGTTGTTCTGGAAGGAAACGCGAAACGTACACAAGTTTTCGCAGAATAATTGGGACTAAAGGTACAGAAAGAAGACAGAGAGAAACGGGTATCGGAATCAAACAGCGAATTCAAAGATGAAATGGGGCCTGAGTTGATAGAGACCATGGTTGAAGCATTTCGTCGAACAATTAGTGCGCTCTATCAAGCAAGCCTCATTCAGACGAAGAAAGGACAAGCAACGAACAAAACCTCTGGGAAAATGTGACAGCGTTAATGAATTCAGAATCCAGCTCTCTCTCTCTCTCTCGAAGAAACTTTAAAAGTAAGAAGTCATGTGACCGCACAAATACCAAAGGCCTCTGTTTTTACAATTGGAAAATCAAAGGAGTATGCTTTATTCGGACGTTAATCGAATTCCTAAGATCATCAAGGTGAGATATTTCTTGTCCTTAAGTTTATTTTGATTCTCGTTTCATCTGATTAGTTTTATGTTTCCCTCAGCTTTTCTATCAAGTTGCGGTACTTTTACAGGGAGGGGCTCAATCAGGAGTCTCATAGACTCATGGACTATTGGCCCATTTATTGTCTGTCAATTTATTATTTTCTTGCGATTGTGTAACCCAATGATTTTATCCCTTGACTGAGAGCATCTTAGAGCATTTCAACCCTATTAGGGGTTCACCCAAAAAAAAAAAACAAAGTTAAAAAACTAAAAAGAAATTTAAAAAAATAATATTTAAAAACGACCAATCTTTGGTCGTTTTTAATTTTTTAATTTTTTTTTAAAAAAAAATAATATTATTATATATTAAAGCAGAATACACTTTCATTTGACTGTGTTATAAAGTTTATGATAAACTTAACATATAGTTCACAATTATCCTTAAAAATAGGTCTAAGGTAAATTTGGTTATAAATTTTTGTATAAAAATTTAAAATTAACAAAAATTAATTAGAAAAAACTCTAGAAAGATTACAATTATATTAAAAATATATTAGATACAAATTCGATTTTTGATTTGGTTCCAGTTTGGATTTGATATTCCGGATAAATAGATTTAGGACACATTCTGGTGTTTGTGAGGTTCGGTTCATCTAATTTGGTATTTTGGTTATTTTGAGTTAAGAATTACTCAAATATTTTTATTTCTTAGAAAGAATTTGGTTCGGTATAGATAAAGTTGGGGTTTGGCTATTTTAAAAATTTAAAATTTTAAAAAAATTAATAGAAAAACTCTTAAAATGTTAAATTTGTTACTTGATTTGGTTCTGCTTCAGGTTTTTGTTTTTTTTGGTACATAAATTTAAAACCTATTTATATATTTTATCCGTTCAGGTTAGTACATAAAAATTTTTGGTTACAAATTTGGTTCCGGTTCATGTTTGAATTCAATTTTAGCGGTACATATATTTAGGATACATTCTGGTATTCTGTCGAATTCAGTTTATTTAATTAGGTATTTTAATTATTCAGGTTTAAGACATATTCAGATACTTTTATTTTTTGGAATAGAGTTTAATAAAAATTTAAAATAAAAAAGATTTGATTGAAAAATTAAAATTTGGTTTCTGATTTGGTTCTGGTTCAGGTTTGGATTCAGTTTTTCAAAATATAGATTTAGAATTCATTGGTGTATTTTGTAGGATACTCTATATAAGTTTGATATGATACAAATGTATAGTCAACTAAAACATATAAAAAAAATACTACAAACAATTTTCATTTATATTTTAAATTTTAAAATAGTTTTTTGTATTTGTTTTGTTAAGAAATAGTTTTTGATATACATAAAATATTAACAAAATTCCATGATAACAGGTTTATAAATCTAAATGAACCCATATTTTAGAATGTATATGAATCTTTTTTGTGCTTAATATATGAAAACTAAATTTTTGACCTTATTATATTAATTTACAATAAGTACAATTTTTAAAAATTATTATTGATTGGTAAAAAAGAATTCTTCATTTGTTTTGAATGAATTCATTTATAATCAAATTATAAAACAGCTTTCTGTTGTATTTATTTTATTAGAAAATAGTTTAGAATGACATAAAATAATAAAAATATTTCATGATAACGGGTTTTTAAATTTAAATGAACACATGTCTCAAAATCGAAATAAACACATACCTAAAAACTACAGTTTTTGGATGAATGTTTGTAATATTAAGTTATTAAGTTTATGGGTCTAAATAATTAGAAAATATATATATATATATATATTATAACTATAACTATTTTGTTATGAGTAAAAATATATATCCTCTATATAATAAAAAAAGTAACATAACTTTAAATAAAATATTAGATTTTTAATTTTGAACTTATTGAGTTTGTTACTAAACAAACTATTGTTACATTTTTCATATTTATAATTGTATTGATATATACTTATAACTCTCAAAAAATTTAGATTTGCTTCCAAAAAACAAAAAAAAAATATACAATTATAGAATTTCAAATTTTACTTATATTATTTATAGAATATTCCTTTGATATTCTTATTTTGAAAACCTAATCAGGTAACTACTATATATTTGTTCATAAGCTTTAGGTCACAATTAGAATGAATCATTTTTGTTATTTGCTTCTCATCATATGGTTTCGAGATAAATTTTTTTATATTTTATTTTTGATGACTTATACCTTGCTATAATCAATTATACCATTCTTATACCTTCATATGATTTTTTTTGCATATGTATCTATGCTACTCCACCCTAAAGGAACACAAGGTTAGTAAAAAATTTTGAAACAAAATATTTTGTTATACAATTTGATTGTTTTCATTTTGAAATAAATTCAAATCCTTAAACACACAATTTATTTATACGATTTTTGTATACACGAACCCGGATTTGCATTTTATTAATACGACTAACATACGATTTTTGTATTTGATAAGATTTGTGTATGCTAACCATAGAAACACTACAAGACCAATTTGTTTTATGTACAAATTTTATTTGATGAGAGACATGGATGCAAGATCATGTCTTTTGTATGGTACAACACTTTACATTTTGCAAATGAAAATAAGATTTGTTGAACTTAGAATTTTTTCTGGTGATAGATATGGTGATATTGTACTTTTAAATCAAACCAAACTATGAAATTCTTGCATATGTTTATGGTGATTAATTTAAAACATATAATATTTAAATTATATATTTAATTTTTTTCTTTCGATTATTCCCTATGATGTAATTTTTTATTTTTCATAATAATATAAACGTATTTAAACTATTTTTTATGAGGTTCGAAATCACATAAAAATAATATTTACACAGATAATCAATAGTTCATAGTTGAAAACCCGCCAAAAACAACTAATAAACATCTTTGCAGTTCAAAAAAATATAATGACGGCCAATAATAGAATCGAGAGAATCAATAATTTGTTAAACCATTTTTAAAAATGGTTGATAATAAATTTAATAACTTCAGATTACTGTACTTAACTTGGTGTAACCAACCATTTTAATAATTTCTATCGATTTCTAATTCTTTTAAGCTTGATATATGTCGCCTATATTTATGATAATCACTAATTATATCTAAAAATAGGATTTGATAATAATTTATTTTAAATGTTAAATAGGATAAATCAGAATGGTTGGTTACCTATATCTATGATAATCATTAATTCTATCTAAAAAATTGGTTTTGATAATTATTATGATAATTCTTATTATCAATAACTAATTTAGTATAAACAAGCATTTTAATAAAAAAATTTGAATTTTTTGAACTAAAACTACTTTTAATCCGAAAATTAGGTGATTATATACCTTTTCAATTTGAATTTTTGTTATAGTTACACAGAAAAAGCTTCTTTAAAAAACAAGTTTTGTTATATTTTTAATAATCTGATTCTTTTTTTTGTCAATGGCAATATTAATATTGGGCCACAATGACCGGCTCATTAGTCAAATTCCTACATAAATCTTGTAGGTGGTGGAACTCGATCCCTGGTAGTGCATGTGCATCTGCCTATAATGGACTTACCACCAGCCAATGGACTAAAGGCCACTTACAATCTGATTCTATATTAACGATTTTATCAAAAAAATTAAGGATTTGTTAAACTAAAATATTTTGAAACTAGAACTATTCGTTTGAAACTAGAACTATTCGAGTATATTCCTTAACCATTTTGAAATAATCTCAAAAATAATGGGATAAAATAACAAAAATACAACTACTAATCTCTATATAAGTTCTATGTGATATAAACTATCAACAATAACCAAAAAAACACAAATATTGCTTACACCATTAAATTATTAAAATAAAAAAACAATGGTTCGTCATTGTCTCTTGGTTCTTAAACCAATCATCAACAATGGAAAATCAAAATCAAGATCATTTGTCTCTAGAAAAGTTTTACAAAAGAGTATGATCAAACACCTGAATTAATTTTACTCGATGAACAAGTAAGTATTTTTCTATCAGTTTTTCCATATATTTGTATTATTTAATCGGATGTTTTACAATAAATAAATATTTATTCTTTTTAGGGTTCGAAATATTTGTTCTTTTTACAATAAACACTAAAATATTAATTGTTCAATAAGTTTGATTCATTTTAAATAAGTTCATATACTCTATTGGCTATATAATTTAAACAACCTATGAAATAGAAACAAATACATTGTTTCGATTTCTATAAAGGTCATTTGTAATTCTCATCCAAATCAGTTTGTGTCAGTTTAACTACTTAATATATATACTAATAGTTTTCAATCCTATTTTACAGAGAAAAAAATATTGTTCACTTTTTCTCAGTTTTTCTATCGAGAGTCATGAAGAAAAAAAAAACCATATGCAATGATATGGATATACAAGAGTCATCACATAAAATACCAAAAGGTGATATTACTTATATGAACGTTATATATAGTGTGGAAAATTCTCTTATTTATAAAAGTTTTCAAAACTCTGTGTTATGAAGTAATCTTAGTTACTGCTTACTCTTTGTTGCAACAATGGATTCTCCATATCCTCACCAGTTTCTCAAAGAGTAATAAGAGACCTTTCTAATATCATATCTACTAAAACAAATAAAATATGTATTATTTATACTCGAAAATGAGCTAATCTATTTTCAAATTTGACTTATGTATATATTAAACGTAAATTGTATTTTTACATTCATTAAAATTGTTTGAATTTGTGTAAATTGTTCAACCCATGATTAATACACCTCTCAGACAAAGCATACCTTATTGTAAATATATTTTTTTTAGTCTGGTTTGAAATTTACTAATCTACCTATAAGTAATGAATTAGTCATAAGTATATAATTACTTTAATGTTTCCTGTTTTTACTATACTTAACTCTAAAAATAATATATATCTTATCAAATTATGCAGCTCAATTCATTGATCAATCAAGCTACAAAAAATTTATTGCAGGGACCTTTGAGAAAATATTCAGAAAAGGTTCACAATTACATGGCGGTAACACATTTCAATAAACTACTATAACAAAATAACTTTAACTACAAACTCAAATTCTAAACAATTTATTAAACGATAATCTCTTTGTTTAAAATATATGTGTTTTTAATATAATATTAAGTTCCTGATTTAAATTATTATAAATTTCATTGTTGTGTCCATAGAATTCCTCTTATACAATTTTAAAAGTTTCAAAAATACCATCAACAAAAGGAAAAATCATAAAAATATCGAAATATGTTGATTATACATGAAATAATATAAAATATAAACAAATTATAACAAATTCTGTTTTAATCAAGATTACAGTTGTTCCGGTAATATCTATATTATTTTCAGATCCGATTTCTAATTTTAATATTAGATATTATCGACTAAAAAATTATGAAAACTTATAACAGATCTTGAATGTACTTATTTTTTTTATCATATAACAAATTTGAATATTAATATAAATATTATCGACCCAAAAATTTATCAAAACTTATATTTATTATATACTTTTAAATAATAAGCATATATGAATTCCGTTATAAGCTTTGATAAATTTTTGGTCGATAATATACCACTATTCAAATTTTATACTATAAAATAAAACTTAAATAGGATTAGGAATTAAACTCTATTACCTAATTCTAGGTATACTTGATATCAAACTCTAATACCTAATTCTATGTATACTCGATATCAAATCTTAATATATATAAGATTAAACCCTAATACCTACTTAAATATATATATATATATATATATATATACCTAACACATAATACTACTTTCCTCCACATATCACCTTCCATAACACTTTAATTCTTTTAAACTTTTTTTTCTTACCCTAAAATCACGTCATATTCTTTAACTCTTTTATCTCATTATCTTCTAACCTTAATTATCATTATGTGTGCTTCATCATCTTTGTCTACTTTTCTTAACATAAGATTAGTTTCAAAAATATTTCATGAACTATGTGACCAAAGTCATGTGTTAGAAGTTGAGTTCGATACCAATAAATTTATCCTTTTCATTTTATCAAGAGATATTAAAAATTAAGAGATGCTACTCATCGAGAAGCTCTTTACAGATTGGGTATCATTTGGTTATTCCATTGCAAGGAAAAAGAAGAATGACTCAATTATTATATGATGCTTCTGAAAAAGTTATTATCAATGCCAAATATATTTACGGTATCATTCTACTTTTCCTTGGAGGGACATTAAAATTAAAGGTGCTAAACTTCTATCTTTGTTTATCAAGACTATGTAAAGGAAACTTGATCTTGATAGAGTTTTAGACTTCATCTCAAAACACCTACTCCATTAATCTTTTGGTTTTTAATGAAGTCATATGTGAAAGAGAAGTGTTCATGTATGGATAAAGATTCAAAAGATTTAGAGGAAGAAGATACAAAAACTGAGTGTAAGAGTTATTTATGAGATTATGAAGTTTTGTGTCCCATGGATAGAAGACACTTATATAGTAATCGACTTTGGGCATTGGTATGAATTTTTTATATATAATTTTTTGTTCGATTTTATTAATTATTCAACTTATACTAGTAAGATTTTTTAATTTATTCTATTATTATGTTATTTTGGTTTCATTTACACTTTTTAATAAATTAATATTATTTTATTTATCCAAAATCTACTAATAACTCGTGTTAATTAATTATATAAATATTATAATTCGATCAAACAAAAAAAATTATGATGATTCCTGAGATAAAGTTTCCTGGGTAGCTTTTTTAGTTAATTGAATGCCAATTTGAAGTTAATTAACAAAAAACAAATTAAAAAGATATCTAATTAGCTTTAAATAACCAAGATAAAATTGAAAACAAACAAGATCTCATGCATTATATGTTAACCCTAAAGTCAAAAAACAAAATCCTAACTTCAGCATATGGTTTATGTAGAACCCTAATTTATTCCTAATTCGAGAATTATACATCATATTTATAAATTATATGTTATAAATTTATTAAGAAAAAAATTGTAACTATATTTTAAAATTATACTTTTTAAATAGATAATATTTATAATTCAAATTATATGTTTTGATTAGTTTTTATTTATTAGTATTAAATTAATTACTTTTTGAATATATCTTTTTTTGTCAACCTTACTCTTATAATTAGATCGACAAGACCCGATCCATAGCCAAATCACATATCCTACAATCTTTTTTTCCTTTTCCTAGTATCAGGGAGGAATCAAACACAGGTGCTTGAAGATTTGCAAAGTGATAACTACTATTAGATCACCTGTCCTCGACCTATTTGAATATATCTAAAAAACTAAATTCGAATATACTTAAAGTAATGTGATAACCCTAACTTTGACTAAACCCTAATCGTTTCTTATAAATAGATCTAATTTTCATTGCTTTCTATCTTAAATTCGTTTTGTTTTTTTTTCTACATCAATATTTTTTGAATGGAGTCACTAATATTATTGCGCGATGATATTCTTATTCTAATAGCATTCTTTTGTGGTGGTTATTCTTTAAATACTATTCTTAACTTTAGAATAGTTTGTAAGAAGTTTAAAGACATGTGTGATTAACGTCCGAGTATCCCTTAAGGAAGAAGTGTTCTATCCATATTGCTGCAATCGTCAACTATTCTACAAAAAATATGACAAGTTATGTGAAGTTGCAAATCCTGAAGCTTTGTATAGTGTAGGAGTAATCGCCTATTTTTATGGCCAACATAAAGATGAAGGACTGAAATTGTTCAAAGGAGCTTCTCGAGCTAATTTCCATGACACCATATATATTTATGGTGCTATTTTTATATTTTTTAGAGGTAAAGATAAACCAAAAAGTTTAAAAATTTTGTCTTCTCTTCTCATGCCCCAATTGTCAAAACATTATAGAATGTTGGAAAACTTTGGTTTCGAGTTGACAGAGATCTGAGATCCAATATATGTGTGTTCAAAGTTGAAAAGATCTTACATCAAAGACAAGTGCGGTTGTGATGGTCGAACTTCCAAATTCGTAATGAACAAACAATACTTGGAATTGTTAAGATGTTGATAATGATATGAATAAATCTTTTCTGTGTAAGATTTGTTTATGGGATGAAGAAATCAAATTTTTATTCACCAATTTTACTTAGGAAGGATATTTCTTTTAATTTTTTATGGTTTTTTTCGGCTAATGTTTTTAAAAAAAAACTTATTTATTTAAATTTTCTTAAATTTTATTTGTCCTCATCGATTTTAATCAATTTTACAATATAATTCATTCTAAGCAAATATTAATTATAACTAAACAAACATATATATATATATATATCAGACCACAGCAGAAAACACACATATATCTTCTACACATATTAACTTACACATAGAAAATAAAAAATTACTATAAAATAAAAATAAAAAATACAAACAAATTTTGAAATTATTATTAACTTACACATAGAAAATAAATTTTAAAATTTAATATATCCTATATATATACCAAAAAATCAAAAAAAATCATGATAAATTTATCCCGTAGAAATAACCCTAAGCAAACCAATCTGCGCTATCTTCTCGATTAGAATCTTCTTCTTGGTTTCTTCTATTTTCTCCATTCTTAATTTCTTAATGATTTTACTCTTACAACTAACAAGAATCCCGATACAGAAAGAAAATTTACATATTAAAATGACAAAAATAAAAATTATCATGTACAACGCACAGGTAATCATCTAGTTGTATATGTAATTAGTCTCTTATACAAATACATAGACCTACTTATATGATTTTAGACTAAAATATAATATTATCTCTTATTTAATAGTCTTACTAATTTTTCATATTCCATAAATATATGTAATACTGAATTCGTCATATATAAAAAAGTTAAATATAGAATAATATATTTCTAAATATATGATAATATATTTCATAAATTTTAAGACTATAAAGCTATATAATATACTATATACACTATATGAAATTTTAGAAATATATATTTTCAAAATTTATATTTCTTTAATATATTTTAATATCTTAAACATCATATATAACAATCACATAATAGAAAAAAAATTTCAGAAATAGGATATTTTCTATAATAATCTTATTATCTACTTGTATATAACTTTAAACAAAAGAATATTTAGCAAAAATATAAAAGATTTAAATAGATTTAACAATATCCATTGTTAACAACCTTTTAATTTCATAATTTTCTTATCATCTACTGATATGTAACTTTAAACAAAAAAATATTTCGAAAATATATACAAACGATTTAAGTAAATTTAATAATATATATACTTAGCAACTTTTTAATGTCCAATAAAAAACCGTAATTCCTTTTGTTCATTTCCATTTTGGAATTAAAATATTTCACCATCGAATAATAGAAAACAATTTTTTTCTGTTTAAGCAATTCCTAAAAATTTGTAATGTATATAACCTTTAATTATGATTATATACAATACACCATATTTTCTAATGATACACTCTCTTTCAAGTGTTCCTAAAATATATTTACAAATATCAAATATGGTTATTTTAATATCGCAGAACAGAAAACAAAGATTCGAATTAATAACAACCTAAACAATCCAAAAAAGTATCTAATCTATTACCAAATCTCTGATATTTTAAAATTTATAAAATTTAAAATAATATTCGAATATACCTTTAAGCATGTGTAATATTTTTAGTCTTACCTTAAAAAGTGAATTTGATAACAAATATATTAAACTACTAGATGATGTCCCGTGCTATGCACGGGTTATGTAATATTAGTTTGTTTTATTTATTTATTTATGGTTTGATTTGTATGTGTAAATTTATTAATTACCTAATTATATCTATATTTGATATATTAAAAATAAATTTATAGTGATCACCAGTGTTTCTTGTACACGACAATAGATTACTTTTTATTTTTTTATTTCTGTTTACTTAAGTTTTGATGCATTACAATTTTACATATAAATTTTTTTGACTTGTGTCATTTACGTTTTGACTCATGTCTATTTATGTTTTAGACTCGTTTATAACTTAATTTTTAGACCCTTATTTACTTAGGATTTTAAACCCGTATTTATTTAGGTTTTAAGATTTATGTTTAATTTTGTTGTGTTATATATTATCGATAGAACATATAATTTTATTTATTAATATTATTAGTAATTTATCAAGTATATACTAATATATATATATATATATAGTTTTAAACTCGTATTCATTAAGTTTGTAAAAATATATATTTTTGTTTTATTGTATCAATTTGACACATATTTTTATTTTTTAATATTTTAATTACTTCAACGAGTATATACTAATATAAATATATGTATGATCAACTTATTAATATATATTTGTAGATTAACAAAAATGATATTTAATATAGCTAATATAATTTTTAGTTTGTGAAAACTTGAAAGTTGATATCATTAGTTATTTACTTTTTATAAATACCGAAAGCATTAATTATTTCGTTTCGTTAGCTTATAGTTAAAATATACATTTATTTATATCTTCTATATATAAATAATTTTTGGTGAAAAATTGATTTATTTCCTGCATATTTATATTGAAATTATATATTTTCCGTTTTTATGTTTTATATATATAACAAATATACTTATTTCTTAAAATTAATACTTATAATCAAGAATATATATATATATACATATTCTAATAAATATATTTATTGAAATTTTGATTGTATATAAAATTTATAAGATATATAATGTCTTTTATATATAATAAATATTATTATTTTCTAATAATTAATACTTATAATCAAAAATAATATTTTTTTAAAAAAAATTATTACTTACATATATATGATAGATATTTTTAAGTCATCTTTCAAGTAATTCAGGGTAATCAATCAATTTTAATCCGAACAAATAATCTGGTAGAGGATCTGTTGGCAGTAGTTGTGTACATGAAAGAGAACTTGAAGTTATGAGTAAAAGTACGGTAAACTCGAGTTGTAGGAGAAACTTGTAGGTTTGTAATGATTTTAGTACTTTATTGTTAAAAAATGATTTTAATTTAGAAACCAATTCATTATTTTTCACATTACAGCGAATTTTATCACCCTAAAATATATATATATATATATCATATAGTTTTTATTTTGGTACTGGTCCCACCTTATGGGCTCCGGATCCCACATGAGGCTATTTTGTTTTTACTGGAACGTTCTGGGGCTATTTTGTTCCCACCCTAAAATATATATATCAATTAATTAGAAAATATTTTAAATTATTATATATTTATTTACATAGATAAATTATTAAGAATGTACCTTAAAATCATAGAGAACCATATCAATCGTTTGAATATGTACTTAAGGGTATATTTTCTAGATTTTTAAAATTTTAACTTTGATCCTCCATGTTTATTTGTTGGGTTTCAACGAAAATATTTTAGAGAAATACACGATGAAAAAAAATCGATAGAAAAGAAAAGAGTACAAAGTTTTTTTGGTGTTATTAAATTTATCCCGAGATATTTTTTATATATACTTCGATTAAAATTTTTGTTCTATTAGAATCAGGATATCATTTGTTTGCTTTCCCCTAAATATAAGGTATTTGGATTTGAATTAGGAATATTTCAATAAAATACTTTTTTTGTTGTTTTCTATTGTGTTGAATAATAATATTTAAACTAAGGTTCTTATGAAAATATAAACAAACTTAATTTAAAGATTTCGTCAAGACAAATTAGTTGGATTTTAATAAGAAACTTAATCCATACCTTAAAATCACAAAGATTCATATCAATCGTTACCATGTTCTTTGGTGTATATCTTCCACAAGCTTAGAATATCTTTTATTTGATATTCCCCAGATATAAAGTATTTAATTAATTATTGAATTAATGTTCTTATTATAATTTAACATACAAACAAAATCTATTTAATTAAGGATCTTATCATAATCTTAACAAACTTGTTTTTTTGTAAAAATTTAGAAAAAATGTGGCTGATTTAAAATTCAACCAATCAAATCAAATCAATTAAAATTTTTGTTACCACAAAAAGACAAAGATACAACCGAATCATGTGACAAATTATCTAAACAAATTTTATTTAGATAAATTAATTATTTAATACGAATCAACCAATCGTAGATTTTAAATATCTATTATATTATTATAAATTGTGCGGATAATTCAACGATGTTCTTATCATAATTTAACATACAAACAAAATATGTTTAATTAAGGATCTTATCATAATCTTAACAAACTTATTTCCTTCTAAAAACTTAGAAAATAAGAAATGGCTGATTTTAAATTCGACCAATAAATCAAATCAATTAAAATTTATTGGCACAAAAAGACAAAGATACAATTGAATCATGTGAAAAATTATCTAAACAAATTTTATTCAGACAAATTAATTATGTAATACAAATCAACCAATCATAGATTTTAAATCTCTATTATATTATTATAAATTATACGGATAATTCAACATTACGGTTTTATTATAATAGAGATTCTATTAGGATTAGGAATATCTTTTATTTGATTTTCTATAAATATAAGGTATTTGGTTAGTTATTGAATCAATGTTCTTATCATAACTTAAATAACAAACTAAATTTATTTAATTAAAGATCATGTCATAATCTTAACAAACTATGGTTCAACCAAATCTATTAAATTAATAAAACTTGTTAATTAAGCCAATCAACTTCAACTAATTTGTCTTGACGAAATCTATCCAATTAAGGAACTAATCGGATTAATGAAATATATTGAATCAAATTAACAAATCTATTTTAATGAAATATCTTTAATTCAAGTAATAAGGAAATCCATTGAATTGATTAAATTCATGTAGTTTAGCCAATAAATTTGTAACAATTACAGAAATATCTTTAATTCAACCAATAAAAAATTCATGTAGTTTAGCCATTTATATAGTAACAATTAAGTAATTATCTTTAATTTAACCAATAGCAAAATCTGTTAAGAATCTTATCATAATCCATTGAATTGATTAAATCCATATAATTTAACCAATCAAATCGTAACAATTTAAATTTATTGATACAAAAAGACAAAGATATAACTGAATCATGTCATAGATTATCTAAACAAATTTAATTCAGACAAATTAATTATCTAATACAAATGGACCAATCATAGATTTTAAATCTACTGTTTTATTATAATAGAGATTTAATAGTCTTACCAAAATTTGGAATATCATAGCTTTAAAATTAACCGAATATTTTTCTCTTATTAACCACACATAAACTTAATTTTCATTTTATTTAGTACCTAAGTATCTACTATATTCAAAAGGATAAAAATATATCTTCAAATAAATTTGGGATATTTAGTTTGCGATTTTTTATATCGAAACCAATAATCCTAATTTGTTTCTTATAAATTCACGTTTTACTTTAATGGTTTCATATTTTTTTTCTTCTTTCTTAGTACTTACACATATTCAAAAGTTTCTCGGTTTTCTTTCTCTTTACCTAACAAAAAATGGCTTTCATCAAATATATTTACACTAAAAGTTATTACTCAAAATATTACATTTCTGAAAGGTTTAGATGTTGCAAAATTTTTGTGAATTTATTTTATATTTCTTTTTATGTTTAGATCGTGAGTGACATTCTAAAGATTTAGCTTACCCCACCAATTAATTTGGTAAGGTTCTTACATAAATCATTCTTAAATTCTCATAACAATAAGTACATATCAATATGACAAAACTGTAATAAAAATATAGTGAGTACCGTCATATCCGGGGGGAGGGGGGCGATTTTCGGCAATCGTCAAACGCGTTATCCGATAAATTCAAAGGCGATTTCCGGCTAGCTCAGGGGAGATTCCCGTCAAGCTTATGCCGCTCTTGCGATTCTAAGGCAAAATCAAGGACGTTTTCCGGCAAAACCAAGGACGAGTTTTGGCAACCATTAAGGGTGAGATCTCGTGAATCCAAAGTCAATTTCCAGAGTGCTTAGGGGTGATTCCCGATGAGCAAAGCTATTGCAAGATTTGGTTTCATCCTTCCCGATCTGTGGTGCCTTCGGTGACGACAGATTTATATCGGTGAGTGACTTTTTTTATTGCAATTCTCTTGGGGATTTTACTATTCAGGGTCTCTAGGTTGAGTATGATCAAGGACAGAATCTCCTTGTGGATCTACGGTATTGATTCATCAATCACTCTCATCCTGAATGTTAGATCTAGATAATTTTAGGTCTACTATCTCTGTAAATGGCCAATTTTTGGATATCTTAGACACAATCTTGATACCTAAATTTGAATCAAAGGGGAATAAATTTCAAGAATTGTGATAACATTATCTTCATATTCCTTGTGTTTGTTTTAATCCTTAGGATCGTTTTTTTGGTAGCTGAAAATAGTCTATCTAGCTCACGGAAGCTTATACAGCTGAAGTCTCTAGTTTCTATTCACTTACCTAATACTTTGGACATGATTTCATCTCATAGTATCATCTCTGCTATTCAGGAGATAATGAAATCAACTGAGGAGGACACTCCTGGGATAAATGGATACTGGTCTGTTCAGGACAGTCATACTCTGACTGACATGTATCTCATTGATATATCATTGATGGATGCCCAATTTGGAAGTCTAAGAAGGCTTATCTTAATAGAGAATATAAAACGAATTGCTTCTACAATATGTTTGGTGACAATTTTATATCCTATATCTTTAAACTTGGATGTCAAAATGAGCCTGATAATTCAAATCTGTCAAAGGATAAACTTTTACATGCTAGGATAACTTTTATTAGCCTGATAGATAATTTTCTCCAGCAATTGATTAACTTATTCACAACTCTATTAGATGAGCAAAAGTCTTGATCTTATGATCTCATTTTAATCATAAGAATCCATTTATGCATAACTTGGTGTTAATTTTTAGACACAACCTGATTTAATCGTCTTTCTTTCATTATTTCATCCTCAGATTGATGGGAAGATCTAATGTGCTAGGCATGAGACAGCGAAAACAGGTCGTAAAGGAAGCTTTTAAGTTTCAGAGATTCTTAATTTCTCCGCTTTTTACTTTAGTCAGTGGAGGTCATTCCTTAGCTCTTCATGTTTCAAGACAAGTAAAAATCTTATTTTGGAAACAATTGAGCACTCTTCTCCCTCTTTGTTGTTAAGGACTTTTTATCTAAGTTCACATTATGCACTTTAGTAATAATAGATCATATTTTGAAACACACTAGTGTCGTTTCACAATTCTTACTAAGTGATTGGTGGAGTTCGATGGTACAATTTGGTTTTGAATTTATTGGTCGTTTTTATTGCTAAAAGCTGTATCAATCTGGATAAAGATATAACAATAAAACTAAAACTGAGTTGTCAAATCAATGGTCAGCTCTGGTTGTTGTTCTTACCATCAGTAATTGTGTACATTGTAGAGTTATATGACCTACAGCAGTTTCGAGGGTTGATGCAGTGGATTGACCAGACTAGGAGGTGGTTTTATTACATTCTCAAATTGATACTTATAGACGCTATTAAGCTGTTGATGGCCAAGCCTATTCACCACATCTCTCAGGTGATTACTTATGTGATGATATTAAGTTTTAGATTCTTGATGCAACTTCGTACATTACTTCTCATTCGAATTGCATCATCTAAGTATCTAATAACAGGGATTAGGAATTTTAACTGTGATTACTGGTTCCTTGGTAACAGGGGTACGCTATGTTTGAACAAACTGGAAGTAATTAAAAAGGCCTCTTTTTGTCCTTAATATTCCGGCACCTATTTCAGGTCAGCACTTTGGGCTTGCAGATTAACTCTTATCTTCCAATAAACCTATTGTTAGTCTTGCGGAATAAGACTTTAGTAAGATCTGATATCTCTTCTAAGATTCTTAGGATTCATGAGATATTCAAAAAATTAAGGAAGATATTTTTACTTATTTGTAAATGGTATAATTTCCATATATTTCTGTTTTGGTGTACATCTAGTATCTGCCTTGAATATTTGGCTTTGAACCTACATCATCATAGTTTTAAAAAGATCGATAGTTGTTCTAAGTCTCCACACATATCGATCTCTTTAGTTCAAAAGATTTGGATACTCAATTACATCGAGTACTAATCTTCTCTTGTGCTTCTGTTTTGTGCGGATGACTCAGCTCAAGTTAAATAAGAAGGTCACTGAAGTGGACTCTCCACTGAGAAGGCTGAGAATTAAAATACCCAAGATCAACAACTCTGATCTCTTGGCAAGGGGTACCAAAGTACTAATGGGTCGATGCTTGAGCCCACTGATTCAGAACGTGGATACATTTATTTTCAGAATGCCCCAGTTCTGGAACATGGTTGGAAGAGTTGAAGGTCTGAACGTGGGAAACAGTCACTTTCAGTTTGAGTTTCAAGACTCCGAGGATCTGGATACTGTCATCGCCAATGGATTCATTAACTTTGATGGCTGGTTGGTTACTTATAAACCATGGAAGCCAATGGTTGATGCTGACTACCCAAGTTCCATCAGCATTTGGACCCAAATCACAGGTATTCTGCTGAGTATAGAGTTAAATGTATACAGAACGGTTGATAGTGTAGTTGGTGAAGTGGTACACGTAGACAACTCGAAAGGTAAAGTTCTGATCGACTTTCCTTGCTTCAAACCTTTGCTCTTTTCATCTATTTTGGAATTTGAGGAAGGTAAGGAGACAAAGATAATGTTCAAATATAAGAGACTTTCCGGATATTGTGATCTTTCTTATCGTATGACCCATGATCAAAGCAGATGTTACAAGGCTAAAACGGTTCATGTTGATGTTGCACAAAAAGATAAAGGCAAATCAACTGTGTCTTGGCGTAACAGAAGTTTTAAAGGGGCGGTACTAACTAATAAACAGTAGCCGCTTGGGAATGCAAAAGGAAATAGTCATGCTAGTCTTCGTTTGGGGTCGACTAAGTCTAGATTGCCTGGACAGAACCGCACTAAACGAGCGGATTATAGCTTCTTAATGTCAGAATCGGAACCCATATTGGCTTCTACAACTCTGTGAACAGATTCGCAACCTAATGGATCTGGTTTTGAGGTTGGTGAGTGTTCTAAGAATGAGAATTCTCCAACTAAAAAGGTGCGTAGACCTCTTTTTCAAGAGGAAACATTAACAAACACTGAGAATAATACTTCCATACAGGTTGATCATCGTACTTCTGTTTTTGAATTTTGTTTGTTGAATAACCAAATTGGAAAAGAATTGGTATTCACAAATATTAAGTTTTTCCCACAGGTTGATATTGTCATGGTCAATATGAGTCTGAAGGAAGTAGAATCCACAAACTTGGAAGAAACTACTTTGGATAATTTGGACCTTGAGGCTGCCCTTATGAGTGTAAGAGATCTTCATGATGAAGAGATGGCTCGAATTAATGAAGATTTTTCACAAAATTTGCAAAAGTGTAAAGAAGCTAGGCTTGTCAAACATCCACCAGGACCGAGCAAACCTTTCTCTCGTTCATCAACACTACTTTGTGGAGTTAGTTCCAAGAAGATGTAAGTTGTTATGGCCATACCTTCCCAACCATCGTCCAAGAAGAATAAGGCGAAGGAAGGAACTTTGAAAGAGTAGAAATAACTCTATTTTTGTTATATTTTAATGTTTCAAACTTTATGTTGAAATTCCCAAGGCATTGGCAGTAAACTCTCTATTGATTATTTTCGTAGTGTTTGGAAATAATTTAAGCCTGATTTCATTTTTCTTTCAGAAACAAAGCGAAATAATAATTTTATGGAAAAAATTCAATTTCATTTAGGTAATAACTTTTTACAAACGGTTGAACCAATTGGTTATAGTGGTGGCTTAGCACTATTATACTCTGATATTTTTGATGTTGTAATTAATTATAATGACAAAAATATGATCGACAATCCATCAAAACTAAAGGAAAATTGTCGGATATTATGTTTTTTACGGAGAACCTGTCCAACATAAACGCTCTTATGTTTAGGAACGGTTAACTCGGATTGGTATTACTAGAAATACACCTTGGCTAATTATTGGAGACTTTAATGAATTATCGGGTAACCATGAAAAACAAGGTAGTCCTTTAAGACATGTCAATTCCTTTGTCAATTTTAACCAAATGCTCCGAGACTGTGGAGTTATTGACTTTCCAAAAATAGGTAACATATGGTCTTAGAGATGAGTGAGAAATAATGGAATCACACGATGTATTCTTGATAAAGCCTTTGGCAATGAAGAATAGCATGAGGTATTTCCGAGATCAGAAATTGAGTATCTCAATATGATAGGTTCGGATCATCGTCCCATATTGGGTCGGTTTGCTAAGCAAAATTTTAAACCACATCGTTAGTTTATTTTTGATAAACAATAGATTGGAAAAACTGGTTTTAGGGATATAGTCGAGAAAAGTTGGAAAGGTCTACAGTTTAGAAGGCCACTGTCTTTTTCTGGGATTTTAAATTTTATCGTCAAGAAATTTTTCATTGGCGAAGTTTACATATCCAACCCAGACATCAAAAGATAGTATAATTATAGAATATAGTGGAAGATTTGAAAAATTGTAATACAAATGATGCGAATGCAATTTTTCAAGCAAATTTAAATTTTAAAACAGGCTTATATTGAAGAGGAGATTTACTTGAAACAGAAAAGCCATTAGAAATGGCTTCAGGAGGACGATGCAAATACAAAATAATTTCATGCTCAGACGAAACAACTCCGAGCGCGTAATCAAATAGTTGGATTGATTTCGGATAATGGTACATGGATAACATAAGACGAGGATATTCTAGTGAAAGCTACTGATTATTTCTTGAGACTTTTTTCGAGCAATGGTAATATCTCAATACTACTGGAGGATGTGGAGTCCAAAATTACAGATTCTGACAACCAATTATTGATGCGTAGAGCTACAGAATTAGAAATTAAAACTATCCTTTTATGATGGATCCAGGAAAAACTCCGGGTCCGGATGGCATGACAGCACTTTTCTTTCAAAACTCCTGGGAAATTATTAAAGACGACTTATTCAATTTAGTCAATGCATTTTTAAGTCAAGGGTCCTTTGAACAAGACATGAATGCAACAAACATTTGCCTGATACCTAAAGTCTCTCGTCCATCGAAGATGACCGAGTTTAGACCAATTAGTTTATGAAATGTAGGCTACAAAATTATTTTCAAAGTGTTGTGTTTACGGCTCAAAGTTGTCTTGTCAAAACTGGTATCGGAAACATAGTCAACTTTGTTGCTGGAAGATTAATTTTCGATAACATCTTGACTGCACAAGAAATGTTTCACGTCCTCTGTACCAACAAGGCTATGAAAAGTAAGTTTATGGCTATTAAAACAAACATGAGCAAAGCTTATGACAGAGTCGAATGGCTTTTTGTTGAAATTTTATTTTTGAAACTTGGTTTCTGTGAATCTTGGATAAAGTTTATAATGTACAGTATTACTAGTGTTGAATACTCTATTCTTATAAACAGGATACCGGGCAGGCGCATTCACCCGCAGCGTGGTATATGTCAGGGTGATCCGCTTCTGCCCTATATCTTTATTCTTTGTATCCTTATTTCCATATTAAATGCTGCAGAACAAAGGGGTCTCATCTCAGGTATATTAATCACATCTAGTTTTGCTGATGATAGCTTATTTTTTGTAAAGCATCTAAGGAAGAGTCCTTACAGATTTTACAAATACTTAAAGACTATGAGGCAGTGTCTGGGCAACAAATTAATTTCGATAAATCTTCGATCCAATTCGGTCAGTCAGTCCCCGACAATCATAAAATGGAGATCCATAATATTCTACAAATTTCCCAAGTGGGACGGATGGGATCCTATCTAGGTCTTCCTGAAAACATTGGTGGGGCGAAAACAAAAGTTTTTGCCTTTGTTCGTGAGAAACTTCAGGAACGTATAAATAGTTGGTCCTCTAAATTCTTGTCTAGAGTGGGTAAGGAAGTCTTAATCAAATATGTCCTTACAGCTCTACCAACTTATGTTATGTCTTGTTATCGTTTTCCCAAATCAGTGATCATTAAACTGAATTTAGTGATTGCAAATTTCTGGTGGTCACACTCTGAAACCACCAAAGGTATACACTGGAAGAAATGCAAACAATTATACCAACCAAAGTCTGAAGGTGGTTTAGATTTTCGACCATTAGAGGAGTTCAATTCCGCTCAATTGGGTAAATAACTTTGGCGACTTATTGACTTCCCTAATTCCTTATTTACCAAGGTTATGAAGGGAAGATAGTTTAAAGATACTGACCCCCTGAATGCTAAAATACAAGCCAACCCTTCCTTTGGGTGGCGTAGTATAGCGTCAAGTCGATCCTTAATTTCTAAGGGTATTATACGCAAAATCGGGGATGGAAAATCTACCAGAGTCTGGTCGGACCCATGGATTCCAGATTCTTTCCCCAGACCTGCAGCCCATATAGAGTTTAACATATTTCCTAACCTTACTCTGGATCAATTCTTGGATCATCGGTCTGGTACATGGAAGGAATTTCTGGTAAGACAATACTTTAGTCCGTCGGATATTCTTTTAATCTTGGGAATACCCATACCTCGCACTCCTTGTCTGGATTATTGGGATGGCTCTTCACAAAGACTGGACGTCATTTAGTCAAATATGGTTATCAAGCTGAAGAGACAGCGTCACTTATTGGATTTGGACAATCTGGACCAAATTTTCAGGCATTACATAATAAAATCTGGAAGATGCAGTTCCCAAATAAGATTAGACATTTTATTTGGCAAACTTTGTCAGGTTGCACGACAATCAAACATAATTTGAAGAAGCATGGTTTAACTATGATACTCACTGTTCACGATGTGGTGCAGATGAGGAAACAATAAATTATGCTATCTTCGAGTGCCCTCCACCACTTTAAACCTGGACTCTATCGAATATTCCCTCCGCGGTTAGTTCCCGGGATAATCGATATGGTATAACCTTGACTATTTACTTTGAAGAACACCACATATTGAAGAGATCCAGGTCTTCCCATGGATAATATGTCACATTTTGAAGGATTGGAATGAGCATTGCTTCTCAAATAGTATGACTGATCCACGCGATATAATACTTCGGGCAGACGCGGATTTTAAGGAATGGACCCTAGCTCAGAAGGGGTTAGAAATCAGTAAGCCCCATCCAGTAGTCAAGTCCACTTTTTCAAAGCCCCCATGGATTTTTCCATCCACAACTAATCCCAGTTTCACAGGATATAAATGTCTTGTGGACGCTTCCTGGAAGAATACGGACCTCAATACCGGTTTAGGATGGTTCTGTTTTCCAGTTTCGGTGGAAGGAATCCTTATGGGGCTAGACGTGTTCACCGGAGCTTGTCGGCCCTACACTCTGAAGTTGAAGTTGTTCTCTGGACAATAGAATCGTTGATTTCATGGTACATTACAGAGGCGGAGATTTCAACGGATTGCGAGACAATTCTGAAGATTTTCAATAATCCAGAGGAGTGACCTACTTTCTTTCCGTATCAAGAAGAATTTGCAGGTTTGCATTCTTTATTTTCTTTATTTTTCTTTTAGTTATCCCATGAGATCTGAATTATAAAGTTGATGCTCTTGCTAAAGGTATTTGAGAGTCAGCTTTAGAGGGTTTATTGTAATTTACATTTGTATTTTCTCGTTCTTGATAATATATAAATGCTGTTGACAAAAGAAAAGAAAAACTATGACAAAAGTAAACAGAGAAAAAGTCATATATATTGTGAATAAATTTACCTAACTTCAAATACATATTGCTGGCCGAAGAAAAAAATATAAATGCATATTTTCATATAAATAATAATTCCATGGGACATCATATAGTTATCTGATAAAATGAAAAGATTTTGTTTTTTCGTTTTGCTCAAGGAATCGAGAGATAATATATTTATGATATTATGTGATAGAATGACAATTGTAGAAGGAATCTGAAGGAGCAATAACCGATGAAGAGGAAGAGGACCAAAGTCAAGCAAGGGAAGAAAACGTGATTGATGAATAACCGATGCAGTAGTCATCGACACGTGGCTTCCTCTATATTCATTGGACCATTCTTGAAAAGATTCTTTATTTATGGCCAACTATATTAAGCCCATGCTCATGGCCCATGACCTTTGTCAAATTGAAAATATTAAAAAACACAGAATAGTATATGCATACTGAAACTGAAAGGCTCCAAAATTTTAAATTTGCCTAACAAGGTAGGATTTAGTTAATAGAACATAATAAGGCTTATTACTCTTTTAAAAGTCAGTTATGTTTATTTATTGACTATTAAAGGGAACATAGTGTTTTCTAATGTTTCCATAATTCAGTGCTCCAAAACAGATTTTTTCAAAATATATTATTTTTTTGGTCGAAAGTTTTTTCAAAATATAGGGCATTAAAAATTATTAAAATATTATTGAAAATTTTTGAGAAATACCCTTTTTGGTGTACCTCTTTTCAAAAATGCATCTTGTCATTTATCTTTTCAAAAATGCCCCTCATTAATACAAAAATGAAAAAAATACCCTCAAAAGAATTGTTATCAATTTTTTCCGCCAAAAAAAATTTTTTCCCGCCAAAATTTTTTTTATGGAATTCCAAAAAAAAAAATTACGGAAAAAAAAAATTCCCGCCAAAAATAATAATTTTCCCGCCATATCTTTTTTATAAGTGCGCTTATAAATCTTTATAAATTTTTATAAACACCTTATAAATTTTTCTAAATGTCTTATAAATTTTTATAAACACCTTATAAATTTTATTAGTTCTCTTATAAAACCTTATAGATTTTGATAAACACCTTATAAATTTTTTATAAACACCTTATAAATTTTATAAGGTCTCTTATAAAATCTTATAAATTATATATGCTCTACTACAAAACCTTATAAATTTTATAAGGTCTCTTATAAAGGCTTATAAATTTTTTAAGCTCTCTTATAAATTTTTGTAAATATCTTATAAATTTTTAGAAACACCTTATAAATTTTTTATAAACACCTTATAAATTTTATAAGCTCTATCATACAGCCTTATAAATTTTATAAGGTCTCTTATAAAATCTTATAAATTTTATAAGGTCTCTTATAAATTAAAACTTTATAAGCTCCCTTATAAATTTTATAAGCTCTCTTATAAATTTTTTTTATAAACTCCCTTA